>JAPMNZ010839829.1:0-19501 GCA_029875035.1 Pomatoschistus microps | reverse complement strand
ATACTAATCTATTGCTACACATTACACGATTTCTGCTTCTACAGCTACATTTTGCATCGTTACAGCAGCAGCAGAGAGCAAAACCATCCAGCTCTGTCTTCTTTGAACGTGTCCTATGCCAGGGGGTTTATGGTTTGTTATTCTGCGGCACATATTTTATGGTCCATCACATTTCGCCCGATTTCTTTCCAAACGTGAGTAATAGTCTCGCTCTAATAGTGAAGCAGAAGTAACATATCCATCTCCCATTCAGAACACTGCCCTCCAGGATATTTACATTCACATTAATATGACACAATGTCCTAGGAGTGAGATTACAGTTTACAGGCCGTTGTTTCAAATAGATCATTTTAGGTGACATTTTCGATTTTGAGGAAGAAATATTTGTAGAAAACAGGTTATAATATGTTTATTTTACAACAATAAAATAGCTCCAAAGCACAAGTACCTGAATGATGTTTTTTAAGCCACATCAAACTAAGTGACATTCCTGATGAATCCAGTCCCAGTGTCCAACCACAAAGTCAACAAACCAGTAACTGTAAAACTAAGCAGCTGAGGAAGCAAGTTTGGCTTGAGAACCACATCAACTGCAGCAGACAGGAAGTGAGTTCTGCATTTATAAGAGGCTGCTCGACGCATACCATGAGACCAAACAGTTATTCTTAACAAGAAAGTTTGAATCTAAACTCTAAACAGGCCATGTCACAATACGCAGCAGCGGCAGAAACACTGAGTTGCAAAAGCTGATCCAAAGTGTTAAATAAACACTGAAATGTAGGCCAAGAAAACAAGGCCAGGAGTTCAGTCGGAAGTCTTGGAATAACTTTGTTTCATTGCTAACCATCTCTGAACTGCTATATTTCTACTTACAGCAAGACAGCTGGCCTAAGGAAGGAATAAAAGGTTTCATATGATGGCATTTAGATATAACAGTTCTGAGTCAGTCAGGGGCATTTTACTGTGAACATCAGACAGACTTGGGCTGTGGAAGTTGCTTAACTTTCATATTATACAATTGTTTTGTGTGACGCAGGTGTGGACATCACAGTACCACAAAGGGCATGTGCTAACAGCTACAATGGGAAAATCTGGCTGCTGCTACTACTGCTGCTTGGGGCCATGAAAAAAATCTTGATTTGTGGGGCCAAAAACACCACGGTTAGCCACATATGTGCTGACACATTTGTTTTGTCCTGTCTTCCAAATAACATAAATAGAATATATTCTGCTGTGTCAGGTTATTGTGTTGATTCATGTTTTATCAAACCAAACTTGACATGGATCTATTTCTAATGAATGAGATGGCTGGAGAAGGACAGTGATTTATATAGTGTACATAGTTTGGTAAAGGGGCTGTGTGAGATTTAGAATCTAAATGTGTCTTTATTTGTGTCCCTAGACATAAGGACGACATGTACAAATCCTTTGGCCTAATTAAGACTTAATTGTGAATTAGTTCTCAATAAGAAATAAACTTTTTACATTGGACATGGCCACCTCCTTTATGTTAACAATGAATATTTGCGTCTTATTCGTGTGAGTGTCTCCACTGGGTTGTTTCAATTGTAACATTTCAGCTGGTTTGGTTTTTATCTCAAACCTATGTGAATTATATCAGTAATCAGACCTTTTGGAGCTAAATGCAGGGACCTTTGGATTAGAGTTGTAATGACGTAATAATTGCATGTTTCTATTTCACATTGAGATTGAGCACAAAACAAACAAAAGTATGACAAACCATATCATTTCAAATTCAATAAATTGCTAAAACTGTCAATTATAGCCAATTAAATGATTACTGTATGAACATGAGTTCCAATCTCTGAGTGAATGTGCCCAGATGAATGGGTGAAGAATGCCACTTAAGGCCATGTGTTTTCATGGTCTTGTGCCAGGCGTCTTTTTGGGAGTGAAGCAAATGAAATGTGGCATTTGTTAAAATGCATGGAGCCATATTCATTAAACCTTTGACGCCATATTAAACCAAAGACAGATGTTTTCAAAGGGTGCCTGGAGATCCTCGGAGAGCCAAAAATAAACATACATGACCTTAGGATTGTGTTTGAAAAAAAAAGCATAACAAGGAAAGGAAAGAAAGAGAACTGGTGTTTGAAGAGCAAAATAAAACATTATCTGTTGTCTATCCAAAAATATGACCATAATATAGACATGGTCTGGTTCAGAGCTGCTGCTGAAAAAACAGTGTGAGAACATAAAAAAGTCTATGCAGAAATCAACCACAGTTCCTCTCTGAGAAGAGGTAAATAACTACGTATATGGTCACACTGTGAAGGGTCCAGTAATGACAGCATCACTAATTGGTCAACAGTGCTTTTCTGATGGCAGTCAGTGATGTTTTTGTCAGATACAGTGGAGAATCAGACCACAACGGGAAGCCACACATTCACATTTAAGGAAGTACGCCATTCTCATCAAAACCACAAGCCATTACAACATTACATTACAACAGGATTTATTAGGACATTAATATGAATGGAAAAACACTCAACTGAGCTTAATTATTTACAACCTTACACCAATGTATTTTTAAGCCAATTTAGAAGTATACTATTGTATTCAGAATAATTGCAATTATGTTAAGCAGCATCAACATTTCCATCCCACTGTACATGATTACTTGACAAAAGTAGAACCTATTTCAAGAAAAGCCTTTTGGACTTGTATGAGCTTGGTGATGATATGATACTTGAATAATAGTTGAATTTTAATCAATAAAGTAGGACTTTGCTGGTTTCTTTTAAGTCTAAGGTGCACCACAAACAACATGTATTATTATAATCATTATCATTATTTTTATATTATTCTACAAAAGAGTCCATGAATTATAAAATACAAAACCTTTTTGTTGTTTAAACACACTCAAAAAAGCTGTTGAATGAACATTTGGATTATACACTAGACGCACTGTTCCAAACATATACAAAGACAAACCCATTTTGTTGTTTTAGTATTACTGTATATATGTTTCAACTGGTTATTTTCACAGTGAAATGCTGCTAAAGCTGAATAGTGAGTTTGCTCATTGAAAAGTCCCAGATGTGCAGCTTCATGTCAGAGTGACTCAGGGCACATCAGCTCGCCTCAACAACAACATAAGCACCATTTCACAGTCTTCGTTCTGTAAATCACCAAACCAACACTTTTCTTCACCAAATTTGGGGATGTTTACACACATCGTTTACACACACCTTTTACACACATCGTTTACACACATCTTAACACACATCGTTACACACGGTGACGTGTACTGAGGGAGGCACAAAGCCTCGACCACAGAAACACAAAAGGCGTCATGAAGTTTATGTTAATGTGTTAAACTGAAAGGTAGAAATGTGGCTAAACACATATGATTTATTTTGCATGTTTTTTAATGCAACAACTTCGTATTCATGTATTCAAATATAAATACAAGTGTTTTAATGTTGTGTTTGTTGTTTACAGCAACATGTCATTATGTTCATAAATGTAAAGTAAGTAAGTAATGACATTTTTAATGAAACCCATAGTTTCTCTGTATAAACAGAAATACTAAAACATCAAAACTAAATATGTTTTAGTCTTTAGTCTTTGTAAAGGGGACAGGGGACAATCTCACGCCACAAGATCTTTCAAGATAAACTAATCCCAAATCCTCCCTTATTTTTTCTATGTGTTTACATTTGGCTTGGGATAAAACGGGTTTTGTTGGTGAGTGACACTTCAAAAAATCTTATATAAAAAAGCTTACAATGGTGCACAAAATGACTAACAAAATGTAAGGAAACTATGCCATAAACTGTATATCATCTAAATAATTACAGTCTGTGTGTAGATGATCCTGGAGGTCTTATATTGGCCCGTAGTTTTCACCTAAAATGTATATTAAACCTATTTTTGTTCAATATTCTCAATACTCACTTTGCATTTCAATATTTGGTTAATTATAGTGTAATTGTACCTATGTGTACAACTTCCTGTGTGAGTGAAATGTGCTAGATCAACTATGACACGCAGCTGGTAAAGCTGGATGTGGATACTTTGGAAATTCCCCCATTTTTTGAAGTGTATACAATGTGATGCAGAGGGAGGGCTGAGGTTTGTGGGAGGCGAGTGTTTATGACTAAGATGTCGTGTGGCTTAAATACAAGGTCCACAGTCTCACTTCAAGCAGAACAACAACAACAATCAAAGAGACAGTTGAACAGAGGACGTCTTGATTTAAGTATTAGTTCTGATCTGTACCTTCAATCATGAGGTGCCATACTTTAGTTATGTGCGTAGTGTTGGGAGTCTGTCTGCAGAATGGATGGACACTTCCTCTCAAGTCTGTATTTGTCAACTTTCCAGGAGACATCATCAAAAATTCGACCGATATGGAGCTGGCAGAGGTGAGAAGTTTGCTGTAACTGGTTAAAATACATAACTACTAATATCTAAAATATAATGAAAACTTCTGTAAACTAATCGTAATCGTATTTCCTTCTTCAGAATTACCTGAAGAGGTTTGGCTACATGGAGTCGCTGCAGCGCAGTGGTTTCCAGTCGATAGTTTCCACGTCTAAAGCTCTGAAGCGGATGCAAAGGCAGATGGGCTTAGACGAGACTGGAGAGCTGGACCTCGCCACACTGGACGCCATGAAGAGACCTCGCTGTGGAGTTCCTGATGTCGCCAACTACAAAACTTTTGACGGGGATCTGAAATGGGACCATCATGACGTCACTTACAGGCCAGTGGCAGACAGCATGCATTTTGATGATAGTTGGGAGAACCTACACAAAAGTAACAAACTGCCGTAATATGATAAATAACAGTACCTGTTTAATATAATAGGAAATGTTAAATTCCATTTGTGAAAAAAATAAGATGCAACAAGCGGCATCATCACAAGGTAGTGTGACTCCTATGCATTTTACTTGATGTAAAAAAAAAAAAGAATTACATAATCTTTCCAGCATCTGGTAACTAGAAAAGTGAAACTGTGTAACTTGCCCAACTTTGAAAATGACTGCTTAAGTACACTGCCAAAGACTGATGTAAAATACTTCTTGTTCACCACAGGATCCTGAACTATTCCCCTGACATGGACAGCTCCCTGATCGACGATGCTTTTGCTCGAGCTTTTAAGGTCTGGAGCGCGGTGACCCCCCTGAGCTTCACACGGCTCTTTGACGGCACAGCAGATATCATGATCTCTTTTGGAAAAAAGGGTAAGTGTTGACAACTTGAAGAGAGAAGAGAACTTTTGAAAGAATGTAACCATGAAGCTGTTATTGTGCAGATCATGGAGACCCATACCCCTTTGATGGAAAGGATGGCCTTCTAGCTCATGCCTATCCCCCGGGCGAAGGTTTGCAAGGAGACGCACACTTTGATGATGATGAGCACTGGACACTGGGCAAAGGGGCAGGTGAGTAAACCAAAGAATGTGGGTTGGAAGAATCCTAATAATGTTGTTTTACATTTGCAATTTTTTTGATCCTAGTTGTAAAGACAAGCTATGGGAATGCCAACGGCGCCTTATGCCATTTCCCCTTCATATTTGAGGGCAAATCCTACACCACTTGTACCACTGAGGGCCGGACAGATAATCTTCCCTGGTGCGGCACCACGGCTGACTTTGATAAGGACAAGAAATATGGCTTCTGTCCAAGTGAATGTGAGTGTGACTTCTGTTCTACAGCGTAAAGGCTCATGTGGCCTCTGCAGATTTCTTAAACATGACATATTTATGCTTATTACAGTGCTGTACACCATTGGAGGAAATTCAAATGGGAAAGAGTGTGTCTTCCCCTTCATATTTTTGGGAAAAGAATACGACAGCTGTACCACAGAGGGGCGCAATGATGACTATCGCTGGTGTGCAACTACTGACAACTTTGACAAGGACAAGAAATATGGCTTCTGTCCCAATCGTGGTGAGTGCTGGAAGCCACAACTCGTAAACACAGTTGGGTGCTGCCACAGTTGTTTTGTTGCTAATGTTGCTATGTCTTTGTTTTGGCAGAGACCGCTGTATCGGGCGGAAATGCCGAAGGAGAGCCATGCCACTTCCCATTTGTGTTTTTGGGAAAAGAGTACGACTCCTGCACAAGTGAAGGCCGCTCAGATGGTAAACTGTGGTGTGCTACTTCAGCCAGCTATGACCAGGGCCAGAAATGGGGCTTCTGTCCAGACCAGGGTAAGATTGTTAAAATGTGTTTAAGCCATGACACTGTAACAAACATTTACACAAAATGCATTAAACCACATAAGAATCCCTTCCCTAATTTCTTTTAATCCTTTTTAGTATGAATCATATGTAAATATTGACTATCATTGTTTCTGTATAATGTAATTCGTCACTTCTTTGCTTGATGCTTCCAAATAAAGATAATTAAAACAATAATATTAATAAAATGTATGTTTATGATGCTGTTCTTAACACAAGGCTTTCCAGACAAACACGTGCCTTATCTTGATCCACTGTGCTGCAGGTTACAGTTTGTTCCTGGTGGCAGCCCATGAGTTTGGACATGCTCTCGGTCTGGATCATTCCAACATCAGGGACGCACTTATGTTCCCCATGTATAGCTACGTGGAGGACTTCTCCCTGCACGAAGATGACATCGAAGGCATCCAGTATCTCTATGGTATACTCCCGAAAACACACGTACAATCCTTCACATAGTACTGTGTTTAAAATGTGTTGCTTCATCTCAAGGTGGAAGAACAGGCCCAGAACCCACTCCTCCACAGCCCACTACAGACTACCCTGACACAGCCGAAACTGATGAGACCGAGGCGACGGAGGAGCCCACCGAGCCGACACCCACCACCACCACCGCATCTGTGGACCCCGCACTCGATGCCTGTCAACTCACCAAGTTCGACACCATCACTGTGATTGAAGGAGATCTGCATTTCTTCAGCAATGGGTAAGAATACGTCATGTCCTTTCTACTTCCTTATATTATATTCTAGATTGCATAGTTCCAGTAATTGCACTATTTTCTTTCTTCACACAGTCATTACTGGAAGATGTCCAAACAAGGAAAGCTCATGGGGCCGTATCTTATCTCTGGGAAATGGCCAAAACTGCCGGCTTCAGTTGATTCTGCTTTTGAAGACGTTCTAACCAAGAAAGTCTACTTCTTTTCAGGTAAATAACAGAAATAGATTCACAGCACCAAAGAAGTGATCCAAAAACATTCACTTACACTTGTTATCCACAGGTCAGCAATTCTGGGTTTACACTGGAAAGGATGTCCACGGCCCCCGAAGCTTGGAGAAACTCGGTCTGCCCAATACTGTCCAGAAGGTGGAGGGTGCTTTGCAGCGGGGTAAAGATAAAGTCCTGTTATTCAGTGGAGAGAATTATTGGAGGTAAGTGAAACAATTTTATCGCACCAATATGTCCAAAATGTGTAAATATATCAATATATCAACACTTTGCTTTGTACCCTCTAGGCTTGACGTAAAGGCCCAAAAGATTGACAAAGGCTATCCACGTTACACAGATTCAGTGTTTGGTGGTGTCCCTAATGATGCACATGATGTTTTCCTCTATAAAGGTATATTTTGGGCCAAATGGTGATTATACTTTACATGAGCTATATTCTACATCAAAGTAAATTGTATTTTGTTTCACCCTTAGGTCATTTCTACTTCTGCCGTCAAAGCTTTTACTGGCGCATGAATTCCAGGAGGCAAGTGGACCGTGTTGGTTATGTGAAGTATGACTTGCTGCAGTGCTCAGATCCCTCAAGACAGTATTGAGGCGCTTAAGTAATCTACTGTTAGAACTGCTGCGCAAAATGTTGCTCGTAAATGTGTGGGAGACTGGGAGAATGTGATGCCATTAATGTAACCACCTGAAGACTTGTGGAACAAACTTGTGGCCAAAACTAGAACTGGAACAAGAAGCAGGTTTTCAGTTCAAGAAATCCTCCCTTTTTCTACCTTCCTGTAATCTGTGAAGTCACTTGATGTGACTGCAAAAAGTACAATTGAAAATATTAACTTATATAAATTAATGTCCGGATTTGCAAAGAATGTCTGACAGGTTCAGGCTAAACAATATTGAAGTTTTGTTAATATTTATACAACTGGAAATTACTATTTTATTTTGTCCTGCATTGTGTGTGTTTTGTTTGTGTATTTCTGGCAGATGCCTGTTACTTGCACTGGAAGAGAATGTGTGTCTCCTTCAAATGTATTTATGAAACAAGAATATTTTTATTAAATTTTAAATGTTTCATTGCAATAAACATTTGAGAAATGAAGCAGCCTGACTTGCATTCTATGTTTGCAATACATTATAATACAAAAAAGAGAAGAAAAAAAAATGAACTATGAATGCTTGACTTTACCTCTTTGCGTATGGCGACACCTGGTGGCCATACGCAAGCACTCCCTCATATAACAATGGCATACCACCACAAGTTGGTTTAGTATTTTAACTCTGCATTTAGAGGAAGAGAACTTCGAGGACTTCTGTGAATGTTTTGCTCAAAATAAAGATGTTGTCTTGTGATAAGAGTGTTTTTTTACGATGTATTTTACAATTCAGTTGAGCTGGTTGAAGAATATACAGTCTATGGTTGAAGCTCATGTCTCATGAAGCAATACAGCCCTTTGAATATTTAGAAACTCGTTTTCGCGGATTCTACATACTATATGGTAAGTAATAAAGTAGGTAGGTAGCTTATTTAAGTTATTTATTGAATACTGTTTCTGTCTAGCATACAGTCACTTCACGGGGGAAGCCCTAACAGTATTACTCCGCAAACAATTGCGTCATTCGCCTTCCACTGTAAACAATAGTCCTCTTAGCGTTTGTTTGAATCGCTAATTCTTTCTAACATCACGACCGTAAATCCTGGTTAATAGAAATGTCCAGTGGATTATCCAGTTTAAATCAACTCGCATATATACTACAGGGGAAGTCTTTAAACATAAACGATAAATAAGATCCGGCTGCACGCACAGGAAGCTAGTGGATCCTCATGGCGCCCGGCAAGAAAGAAGCGAGTATCTTCTTTATCAGACACCCTCTGGTTATCAACCTTCTGCCGTGAGGACCGCCCGAGCTTTACACACACGGTAAGGTAAAAGAGCAAAGATTATTGTGTCTGCGAGAGAAATGCTGTTGGTTTTTGTTCAGGGGCGGTATTTGGGCGGTCTGGTCTGTGCTCGGGCCCTGAGGTCCCCAGTATAACTCTGAGATTGCCTGAGTGTAAAACGGAGCCAAGTGAAATGGCGACTAGGAGCAGGCAGGGTGAAGGGCAGCTAGGCCCCTTCTCCACCACTGTGTGTGTGCGTATTTTAGTATTGTTGATGTGGATAAATGTTAACAGCACTTAAAAAACTCTAGATTAAGCCGCGTTGATCGTTCAACAGTTTCAGCAGTCCGTGTAAAGCAAATTGACGCATTAGCACACAACGCTAAATGCTAACAACAACAGCAATCAGCAGCATTACAGCCTCCAGAGCTAAATCCATGCTGTATACTCGTTTGTCACCAAAATCTAAACAACACGCGTACTGTTTCAATTACATTTTGTTACATTGATTAGGGATTTGCTAACGCACCGTAATAAGCCACAGACAATACAATTTACAAAGTTTATTAAACAAAGCTATAGATCCCAGGAGTGAAGACTTAATGTTATTGTCAGACAGGGACTATGTATTTCAAACGCTCAAAGTTTTGCATTAAGTGTAGAAAGCTATGAATCAAATCTCTCATCTCCAATCAAGGTTGGTTGATTAAACCTGACTGCAATAGTTTTTTTGTTTTTTTCCCAGCATATATACATAGATAAAAAGATATTGCCCAGTCAAACTTGTAACATAAACTAAGTACCTATCCCGTTATTTTGTTAACAGTCATGGATTCAGAGGAGAATGAGGTGGAGAGCAGCAGTGATGCAGGTCCATCCGGGATGGAGGAGCCCTCTGAGAGTGGCATGGGCATGGAGTCTTCAGAGGCCATGTCTGCAGACAGCAGTGATGCTGCTGCCCCTCATGCAGCTGCCCCAGAGTCTGACTGCCATGTGGGCCAGAGCTCAGAGGGGCTTGAGGTGAGCAACAACATTAACAAAGTATCACAAAACATGCAGTGTCAGTGACTATCATCATGAATGTTGTGTTAAACAGGTGTTTATGCCTGAAATGAGCTCCAGCACTGATGCTCGAGTGTCGTCAGTGCATCTTCCAGATTCTTCATCGGTTGCCCAATCCACCAGTGTGTCCAGTGTGTCTACCGTCACTCAGTCTGTGCTGGTCTCAGAGTCTGTGCGTGTTCACTCCAGCGCCGTTCCAGATGGAGCTATGATGGTGTCGGACTCAACTGCATCTACGTCATCTGACCTGGGCTCTGCCATTGACAAGATCATTGAGTCTACCATTGGCCCTGACATTATGAACGGTATGAGGATAAAATGATCTATGAAGCTTTTTCATGTTTAGAGATAACTTTTTTAAATTTTAGGTTGCATTGCTGTCACCAGCGCTGAAGATGGTGCTGCAGAAACAACCCAGTATTTAATTCTGCAAGGACCAGATGATGGTATGAACTTTTCCTTTCCTTTATATTGTTTATCCTTTATATAAATAGTTCAGTATATGTTTTAATTATACTTGCTTTTATTCTTATAGGTGCTCCTATAGCTGCGCAGATGTCATCATCAGCCTTATCAGGTCGCATATCCATAGAAGCTCTAAGTGAAGGCCCTACATCCACATGTTTGGACCAAAGAGATCTGCAGCGAAACATGGAGCCGGACCAACCAGATTACCAGCCCGGACCCTCGAGCTACCCAGAGGAGAGCAGCAGACATATGGTCCAGCCTGGACACTCCCGCCCTTCCTTGTACGGGGAGTGTAGCACAAACGGTCCTGATCAGACTGGGGAGTCCTCTTCTTACGTTGAGTGTTCAGGTCAGGAGCCAGACCAGACCCGTTCTCAGTCTGGTTTCCCAGACTACAGTGGAGACAACAGTGACCAGGACCTGCCTGGATATGTGGAATGCAGTGGAGCTGATTCAAACCCCAGCAGCCACAGTCACTATGTGGTAGAGTGCAGTGGTGGTTATCAGGAACAGAGTCATTTGCGCAGTTACATTGACAGCAGTGCAGACCACACAGCTCAGTCCAGTCGGCAATATGTAGCTGAATACGATGTCGGGTGTGTGGACTCGGAGCAGCCTGGCTGTTCTCGTTATGAAGCTCAAGACGATGAAGATGACGATGATGAACAGATGCTTGACCCTGATCAACCTCAGCATTCTCAACAACCAGCCCAGCATTCTGGCTACACTGAGAACAGCAATGGCCCAGAGGCCTCGCTGTACGCAGATGACAGCTCGTCAGATCATCCTGTGGCCGACACTGCCGGCTCCCGTGGTCTTCCTGAGGCAATGGAATGCAGCGAGAGTCAGTCTGCGCCTTACATCAGCAGCAGCTGCACATACACCCCTCATACAGAGCCCGAGTCCACCCCTCAGTGCTCATACAGTCAAGAAGGACATCAAGTCACCCAAGGGTCGCAACATGATTCTGGAAATTCCCAGGAAGCAGAAACACCCACAGTTGCTCAGGGTCCAGGATACCCACCACTCAACCTGGAGGACATGATGGAAGTTGTGATTGTACAACAGTTTAAATGTAAAATGTGTCCATACAAAAGTACCTCCAGAAATACACTTATTAATCACATGCGGGACAAACACTTTAACACTTCAGGTAAGAATGTTTTGTGTGTAGTAGAACTGTCATAAATTGAAATATTTGTAGATTGCCATTATTATTATAGCGACACATGAACCAATTCAATGTTCTGTCATTGACCTAAATATTATGGTCGGGTTAGCATTGAACCAAGTCGGGTTAGCAGGGAGTTTTGTGGGAAAATCAATGTGTAATTACACACAATTTCTATTGAAGTCACAATGACTGATTGGATTTCATTCACTATGGTTGAATTTAATTGGTATTACGGTACCAGTAAATATTGTAAACATGATAGAAAAATCCCAAACCTATAATTTGTGGCTTTATTTGATGTAAAGGAGAACCGTCAAAGAAGCGTAAACGGGGGCGGCCCTCAAAGAGTGAGACATTGGCCCGACGTCAAGCTGAGCAGGAGAGACTGGAGCAGATGAAGACAAAGCAGGAGCAGGCGGCTCAGTCCAAACCTGCAGAGGAGGAGGACGATGACATTGTGGACTCTGGTGCCATAGATGATTCTGAAGGTAGATTTATTTTACTGCTGCCAAATGTGACGCAACATGAATATTATGTGTCCCCTTGTGTCTTTCAGAGGATAGTGACTATAACCCAGTTGATGTAGACTGTAAAGGAAGACCACCTGCTCTCCTAAAAAGACCAACACATCCCAAATCATCCTCTGAAGGCCGCCCCAGGCGTAAAGTGGGACGACCACAGAAATACATTCTACCAGAGGAAAGCTTTAATAGTAAAGGTCTCTTATCTTATGCCAATTACTGTCATTTATTATGTATTTTTTTCATATGTTTGCTCTTATAGGTATTTTCTCCTGTTTGTTGCAGAAGCAGACCATATAGTTAATGTGGCGCCAGTACATGGGGACACTAGTGCCCATGAAGAGGCTAGTTCCTCTGGTGTAGACGTTGGTGCTGCTGGACAGACTAAAGAAGATGCTGCAGAAATTGCCATAAGTCAGTCTGACTCTGAGAACAAAGACCCATCCTCCCTCTCAGAACCTGGAGAGGAATTCCTGCAGAGGAAACGAGGGCGACCCTCCAAACATTTTCTACGAAAGAAATACAAGAAGTATATTAATCGCAAGTGAGTTTCATAATCATATAATCATAATCACTCTGAATGTATTGTGTTTCTACTATTTTACTTGTTTTAAATTCTTTCAGTCGATACTACAAAACTTTAAAACCACTGCAAAGACCTCACAACTGTTGGATTTGTGGCTCACGGTTCCAAACTCAAGAAGATTTGACTTTCCATGTAGACTCTCATGAAGGCAATGATCCCGAGCTGTTCAAATGCCTCCAATGCAACTATCACTGCAAACGTTGGACATCTCTCAAGGTCTGAAATTCCATTCCATGTCTATTTGTCTACTAGTCTATGATCTAAAGTGTGTTGTTACTACATAATGTCTACTTTCTTATTGCAGGAGCATATGTTCAATCATGAAGGTACTAAACCCTTCAAATGTGACAAGTGTAATTATTCAAGTGTGTACAATAAGGATGTGATTCGTCATGCGGCAGTCCACAGAAAAGTGTAATTCAATTCAACAGTATACAGTATATTCAATTAAATAAATTAATACATTTTGACCCTAATCTAATTTATTTCTCAGGAAAAAGAAACCAGAGACGGTGTGTGTTTATTAAGATCAGTAACAGTAACTGTTTACAAATGTACACAAATCTTCATAGTATATTTTACAAATTTTTTAGGGTTCAAAGACCTCAGAGTTCCACTGCCCCATCTGCCACAAGGTTTACCCACTGCAAAAAAGACTAACTCAGCACATGAAGACCCACAGTTCTGAGAAGCCTCACATGTGTGACAAGGTGTGTGTCCAAAACAAATGTAAGATTTCCAAACATGGCCATTGTTTATTAACATTAATCCATTTAGTGTGGGAAATCATTTAAGAAGCGGTACACTTTTAAGATGCACCTTCTGATACACATCCAAAGTTTTGGAGAAAACAAGTAAGTCTTGTTATTCTGCTTTATTTTGTACAAGGATAACTTTTATTTTTTTATCAGGTACAAATGTGAGTTTTGTGATTACACTTGTGACAACAAGAAGCTGCTTCTCAACCATCAGTTGTCCCACACAAATGATAGACCTTTTAAATGTGAATTCTGCAAATATGCCACCACTAAAGAGGAGTGTCTGGTTTCTCACATGGCAATTAAACACACTGGTGAGGGCAAATGGACTATTGAGGCAAAACAAGAACATTGGGTTGAATTGTAATATCTGTAATGTATATCTTTCGTCAGGGGGTAAACCGTTCTCCTGCAGCATGTGCCACTTTACGACCAAACACAGAAAGAACCTGCGTCTGCATGTGCGCTGCCGTCACCCAGAGGCTTTCGAAGAGTGGTCCCAGGCGCACCCTGAGGAGCCAGTCCAGAGACGACGCAAACCCTTCTTCACCATCCAACAGATCGAAGAGCTCAAACAAAAGCATGACAACTTACAAGGCCTTGAAAACACAATTGTGAGTTTCATACACAAGAAGAAATGAGGAACAGTTATTAATGATTTACTAATGACCATTAACACTTTGAAGGTTGAGGTGGATCCATCGACACTGCAAGCAATTCAAGGCATGGAAAATGCTGCTGTTACTCAAGATGCCTTAGGGAACACTATTATCTATGAGCAAGGTTTGTAAGCTAAGTTTTGAGACGTACAATTTACTTTGTAACTATTTATAATATGCTTTCTATTTGTAGGTGAATCTGGGGACCTTTCAGCTCAGAATGCTCTTGACCTGCTGCTTAACATGAGTAATGCTCGAGAACTAGTTGGAAACTCCTTACAGGTTTGCCAAACATGGCCAAACATGGCATAGCATTTAGATAAGACTATCTCAGGTGTAATGCTGGCTATACTTCGTAGGTCGCTGTGTTAAATCCTGATGGTAATGAAAAGGGCACATGGACAGTTACTTCAGCTCAAGGCTCAGCCTCTGGTGCAACACAAAAGATCGTCACTGTCCATGTATCGGAAAATGGTGAGACTGTGCTTGAGGAAGCTTATGAAGCATCTACATCCCAGTCTGCAGAGGTCTCTCAAATCGCCCTTGACGACTATGAGAGTGGAGATTATAACGTGGTGGAGCAATCAGCTGAGGATGTCCACAGTTCTGGGTCTGTCAGCTAGAACCATAGAATCTTCACTGTTTTATTCTAAATGTTGTTATAATTGACTTAAATCTGTCTTGTATTAAGTGTTGATGAGAAAGCCTCATCCCAGGACAATACAAGAAGTGAAAAGTACTACCTCACTGCATCGCTTCCTGAAGGGGTTTTGCAACAAGTCGAGGTGTGGTGCCCGTTTTATTTCCTGTTTGACTTGAATTATTCGTGGAACATGAAAGTTAATAGTTTGATTAACAATTAACGTTCTTTGATTTGTTAGCTGTGCAGCGATGCCCCATCATCGCCGTCAGCGCTGAGCTCCCCTTACACAAAAAGATTTTCCTGTCGCATCTGCATGGAGTCTTTCCAGGGCCGCTCTGACATGGAGAACCACAAGAGGGCACACATCGACCCCAACACCTTTAAGTGTGCAGACTGTGACTTCACATCTGCCTCATGGCTTGAGGTCAAGGTATAGTGTGACATTTTTTGAATGTATCTTGGTTTTAAAATAAATTCTCTCTTAAGATAATTATTTCTGCTTTTTTCAGAGTCACATGGAGCTGCATTCCTACTTGCGTCCTCACAAGTGTCCGAGCTGCAGTTTTGCCTCCAAGAACAAAAAAGACTTGCGTAGGCACATTATGACTCATACAAATGAGAAACCATTTTCTTGCAACCATTGTGGGCAGAGGTAATTCTCAACTTGCACACCCAGAGTTCATTTGGAGGTTTTAGTTCACCAAAATGGCTGAAAGCTCTGTACTTGTATCCCAGGTTTAAACGTAATGGTCATCTGAAGTTTCACATGGAGCGCCTTCACAACCAGGACAGTCCAACAAACAAGAACTCCACTGGTACTTCACAGACTATTATTGTTAACGGTGATGAGGAAGCACTGGCCACTCTTCAGAGTAAGACATTTCAAAAAAGATGAAATCCTCAACATGCTATGTGATGTTTCTCACCTATGTCCTGCTCTGAGCAGCGGTGCAGACTGGGACGGTCATTTCTCCAAAGCAGCTTCAGGCTTTGGGGCCAGAGCACATCATTGTCTCCCAAGAACAGTCTGGATCAGAGCAGGTTTTTATTTTGAATAACATATCATAGTTTGTTTTATATAGACCATTATGTAATGGGTTCTTTTGATCAGGAGGAGAACACTTACATAACTATTGATGGGCAAACGGTTCAGCATCTAGTGACGGATGACAACCAAGTGACAGAGGTTTGTGACTTTTTCTGTTTTTCTATGTTTTTCTTTGCTGTTAACAAAACTAACCAGTTTCCACCAACAGGTCCAATACATCATTGCACAAGATGGAGTTCCACACTTACTTCCTCAAGAGTATGTTGTTGTAGCCGATGGTAACCAGATTGAGGTTTGTTTTGCAGAAATTACTCTTCAGTGTCATCATAATGCGTCTGTGATTCATCTTTTGTTTTCTATCAGATGTCGGATGGTCACATCATTCAGTATTCCGAACATGACGGGGCTTTTGTGCAAGGGCAAAAGGTTGGCAAATATAGTGTTTTTGAATGAAATCGTAAATATGTGCTCATTAACCCTGGTGTATATGTTGTTAGATTGCTTTGAGCCATGACGGTCAGATCCAGTACCTGCCTGTCACAGCTGATCAGCAGGTGGTCAGTGCTGAAGAGTTGGAGGCGGCGGCTCATTCGGCCGTCACAGGTGAGATTGTGAGCAACAGGAGACTATTGCAGGCTTTCAAATGATATCACATCATCTCATCATTCTCTTAGCTTCTGATTTAATGAAGGAATGTGTCAGGTGTGATCTGACACCTGTCATGTATTGAAAAGAAAATGTTTGTAGTTTTTTTTTCTTTTTTTCTGAAATTTCACAACAGGTGGATCCATTAAAAGTCAAAACAATTTAAGAAAGATGTAGGGAAAGGTTTGTGGGAAGACAGGTTGCTATAAAAGCAGCACGGTAGCTGAATGTTAGCAATTCTCAGCAAAAGGTCCAGGGTTTGACTCCTGAGTAGCATACGGCGTGTCTGTGTAGGTTTCCTCCAGGCGCACCAGGTGTACAATGGGCTTCTCGCTTGTGGGGTCAGCACTTTAACATATTAGTGGGACTCTCCTGTTACATAAAGGTCTCTAAATGGAAAATAAATAAGTCATGAGGTCCTCTAGTCATTCTGGGATGTTGGGCTCTCAAGGTTTTTTTTTCAGTCTTCGTGTAAAGGTTTTATTCTTTAAGAGACTTAACAGGGAAATCTGGTTGAACATTATTATTGCATTCTCAAATCTGAAATAACTGTCATATGTACTCTTTTGTTCTTTGGTACTTGTTATTGGCAGAAATAATTTAACCTTGTGATTGTGATACTCATTGCTGCCATAACATTTTAGATGCAGTCAAGCGCCAGCTTTCTAGATTCAACACATTTTTCTTTGGATAAATGTGCAAATATCGTTTATTGTAGTAAACATATGGTTGTCACACTGGCCGCAGGTTTGCTTTGGAAATGGCTGAAAAGAATACAGTAATAATACGCACTTTCTATGTTTTTCAGCAGTGGCAGATGCAGCCATGGTTCAGTCGCAGACGGTCTACACGGAGGCTACACCTGAACAACTGGAGCAGCTGCAACAACAAGGCATCCACTATGACGTCATTGCTTTCACGGCGGAATGACGTCACTAACTTTTTAGAGAGCGCTGAACAGACCTCCTGCTGTTTATCTTAAGACTCTGAACTCACTGTTCTCCACCTGCAGGGGGCGTTGCACTGGATAGAATACAAGTCGCCTTTTGTACGTTTAGATAATAGCGCCTGTTTCTTAATCAAGGGGCAGTTTAACCTGTTTTTTTTAAATAATGAAGAGTTTATGTGCCTCATAGGATTTCATTTGCAAGACAATGTTTTGAAAGAAATGCTTTAGAGAGGGATTATATTTAATGTTATGTTGTGTAAACTAGGAAGTAAAAGTTTTGATTCACAAAAGATTATTTATGTTATTTGTGGAAAATATATATTATTTTGGTTGATTATCATGTACATCCATTTTACATTTTCTTTGATTTTTAGGGGAGACCAAATGTTTTGAGCATTCATGAAAACCAGAGGTGACACCAAATAAATCATTTTAAGGAGCCAGTTGACCAATTATTCAATAATACGTCACAATAACATTACACTTTACAGAGGAAGTATGGCATATTCTCTCAGGCAGCTATTTACAAAGTCTGCAGCAGTCTCTTTTCAAGATAATCATATTTTATTTGGCAGTTGAAAAGAAATTACAGTGTTAGAGGTGGTTAGAAGTTGAATTCTTGCCATGCGTACAACACCCTGAGGAGCCACTGAGGTCATTTGGACTTGGTGGATTATTGTACAAACGGTGAATAGATAAATTATTGAAAACAATCAATTGCACATGTAAGAATAACATTTAGATTAAGATATCCTTTATTCATCCAATAGTGGGGGAAATGTCAGTGTTGCATCATCAGTTACAGAACAGTAGGAATGAGCACACAGCACAAGATAAATGAACACAGCTCTTTAAAAATAACTCTAAAATCTCTGACTTTAGCATAATAAAGAGTATAAATCCTGTATAGTCCAGTGCAGAAATCTATTGTTGCATATCGAATAACACTTCATGCACGCGTCTGCCCATGAACTTACGTTGCTGTGCTTTAGGAGGGGCCTCCACAGTCTAAGGGTAGTGCATCTTGGACATAAAAACAGAAGTAAAGCTGCTTCAAGATGAACTTTGTCTTTGTTGTGCTGCTTTTACTCAGTGAGTGTGATGTTTGTCCTAACAATTCTTTTATTGTTTCCATAATGTTGTATCTTGCATTTTTTCTTCTTTTTTCCAGACTTTTCTCGAGCACACAGGCAGCAGACTATTGAGGAGAACCGAGATGTTTTGTTGAAACTGACCTTTCCTCTTTTCTACAACTCTTATGCTAAATCCTGTTGTAAACTGTATCCAGGAGGGTGTTACGTGCTGATGAACAGTGATGGGTTTGTGTGTGAGTATTTGGGAGGCAGAGTGACCCGGAGCCAAGGGGACGGCTGGGTCCAGTTCGTGATCTCAAACTCACGCTTCAGTGACCAGGGCTTTTACAGATGTGCTGTTGTAGGAACCCCGATCTACTCCGACTACTATGTTGAGGTCAAAGGTAATATTGTTATTTTATTCATTCATTTAGATATTTTTGTTTTATGACTTGTTTTTTGTTGAATCTATTCTCAGATCCTCTTCTATCCCATAAGACCACCTCCAAAGCTCATGGTGTCTCTACAGAACTGGAACCAACTGGACCCGTCGTGGAACAAGACCTGAGTGATCCTCACAGGTGCTGAACACAAACTATCTTTATGCATCAGTATTATTATGAAAGTGTAGGCTACAACACTATTTTCAAAGATCTGCTACCTCCTTATCTCAAATGGAAATGATTGTGGGTTCATTTCCATTTGAGATAAGGAGGCCTTCTTTGACATCTTTGTTTTCTCCATTCGGTTTTATAACGTTATGAATTATGTATCAACTATGGCCCTCATTTGTCATCCTTATGAAACCCATGGACTGCTTTGCCAAAAGTTATGTGCGCATATAAAACGGACAAAAACAAAGCAAAAAAT
>JAPMNZ010839802.1:0-13668 GCA_029875035.1 Pomatoschistus microps | reverse complement strand
TATAATAACGTCAAACAATGTCGACAGTTGAAGCACGTTTCTGAGTTGTTACACACTTGTTTATCTTTTATTCATGTTTTTATTTTTCATATGAACGGGACAGTGCCCAGTGTAAAGGGCTTCATTTGACCTCGCCAGATTTAGCCATGAAGGCCCGTTTTTTCCATCTATAGTCCCGCTGCAGGTTGGTGTTACAGCCACCAACAAGCAGAGCAACAGTTATTTAAAGCCACATACAGACATATAAAGCATACGTAAATTAAATTAGCCACATAAAGAACATAAATGCACAGTACAGGACTTATGCACAGACTTTTAGCCGACTTTGTGACTGCAGCTTTGATCGTTCACAAGCCACAGTTTGAGAAACACAAGGTTCTTTGTGTGTTTTTTGTATTCTTGTCTCTGATGCACATTGCAGTTTAAAAACCCCCAAAACATTTAGGAATGCTTGTGCAAAAAACAAAGTAAAGTCTCGAATCTTGAGAAGCAAAACATATGGCGTCAGAAAACTACGACCATCCTCCTCCCTCACACTCCTAAACTGACGGCGTTTTTTTGGCGTTCAGAACATGCAGGGTGACGTGGAGCGAGAGGGCGTCGGGCTGCAGGACCTGGAGACGCAGAAGCAGAGCGCCCACAGTCGGCTGGACGAGATGGAGCAGCAGCGAGCGAAGCTGGAGGGAATGCTCAATGACGTCAAACAGAAGTGCCAAGAAGAGAGCCAGATGGTCAGAAAGCTCCCTAATAAAAATAACATGTTTATAGCAACGTTTCCCTTCAGGTGCCATGGTAATGCACATGTGGACTCCATTACAGGCAGAGGGGCGTACTCCCACAAAACACGTGTTCTCACATTTGACATATGGAGCAAGTTACGGAGCTGGACACAATCAGGGAAATGATATTGTGTGTACATGAAATGCAGACGGTGAAGACAAAACGCCAGAAATGGTTTTCAAGGGTAATTTGAAAGACAGAGTTTACCAGGGCTTGCATGGACAATATTGTCTTTTTAACAGACTTTTTTTTTTTCTCTAAACCGCCATTCAAATTCAGTGAAAAGAGTTGAAGCCCTGTAGTTATTGCCTACTGAAATTCATTTACTATGATTTTAAGTAGAAATATTCTCCACGCAGAGAAATATCATACGCTAAAGTCTGCCTGAATATCCCACGTAAATATAAAAGATAGAGATTAAAGGATACATGTAAAGAATATAAAATATGGCTGTTGTCTTAACGATTCCCCTTTTACATCCAAATCTCTCTAGAAGTGAGATTAAGGGACCTGCAATAAAGCACAAAAATCTAGGCAGAACATTCTTGGAGTTCATCCCAGAATGTTTGATGTTCCAGGAGTTTAATGGTTATATTTTATCTATTGGTTTACAACGAATTATAAATGTTAATACAATCCTGTTGTACCTGCACAGGCACATCAGTGTAGTTAGGGGTTATATTAAAAGAAACTAGATGCAGAAAGATTCCAGTCACCTTTTTAAATGCAACTTCAGTTTTACTTTTTTTTTACTTGTGTCACTTGCATGTGAAACTACGAGGCCAAGTTACAGGTCTGGTTATGACTGTGACATAACACAACACAATAAGAATGTGCCAAAACCACAGAAAGGTTTTTTATAGAGCGCTGAATTTGCACTCAAAGTCCCCCAACCCTTTTCTCTGAAACAACAAAAGGATTCTCCAAACTCTCATATTAAATCTACAAACACAGAGGGGTTTAGAGGCAACAACAATTTTCTATAATTTCCAAATTGGCTATTGGCAAATCAATCATTGAATAACAACATATCACCTTCTGTTATAAATCATTTGTTATGATTTGTCCAGATCTCATCCCTGCAGAGCCAGATCCGCTCCCAGGAGAGCGACATGCGCAGCAAGGAGGACGACGTGTCCCGGACCAAAGCCGAGCTCAGCCGCCTGCAGGACGAGGAGGCCCGTCTGGAGCAGAGTCTGCTGTCGGGACGTGTGCAACTGGAGAGCATCGCCAAGTCCATGAAGAGCACCCACGATGAGCTCGGCCAGGTTTGACCTTTTAACAGATATATATGTCTTAGTAATATACAGCTCCTGAGTATAATTACAATTACTTTCTTATCAAGAGATCGTCAGCGATAAGCAACACTCACATCCAGAGGCAGTAGTGTGAAATGCATTTATAAAGCAAAAGACCAGAGTATGTTCAAACCCGCAGTCAATGTGGTGGGATTATCAAACCGGTCTGACGAGATTGGTCAGGCCGAGTTTTGATCCCGTCTCCGTGTGCCTAGGGGAAACTGGACCAAAACTCGTCAGACCTGATCCAGACCTGAGGACGCTTTCGACAGAATCTCATTACTTTCCCTTTTTACTCAAACTTTAGTATAGAGTGTGTCTGAACGGCTGGAAGGGGATTGGATTAATCTATATGCGCATGTTTTGCTTCATTCAATCCCTTTACAAACCATGTACATGTATTTATTTTACTTTTCAATTCTATTTTTTCTGCGAATAATTGTCTGGCACACTGTCAAGAATGTCTTTTGATTCAAGAAATGAATCCAAAGATACTACTCTTGTTTTACTAAATGTTTTGATTCGGACATATCTCTTGTCTACAGCTTGAGATGATACATTCACAACAGCATCAAAAGAATAAAAGTAAATGATTATATTTAAGTGAAATAAACTAAAAAATAAGTGTTCTTTCTATTGTTTCTTGATGACCTCCTTTCACTGCTTAGTAATTGGGGACAACTTGTAGAATAGGCTATTGAATGGGTTCAAAGACCTTCTAGATCTACATTTACAGCAGTAGTGGGACACCAATAATAGTTTGTTGGAAGGTCTGATTCATTTAGTTTTATCCCTCCCCCGCACAAATCCTGTAAGCTCTGTCAATATCATCAGAACCCTATTAGTACTTCCCCTCACTATTTACTTTACTTCTAATTCCGCAGAGTCGCCGTGACTAAAACTAGCAGCAAGAGCCTGGATCGTTCAGTGCCAATAAGTTGGAGTTGAGTGACCATCTGTGCTTTGGCTTTTTCCAGGCGCGTAGCAAACTGTCCATGATCCAGGAAAACCAAAAGGAGGTGTCAAAGACCATAGAGCAGTACAACAGCGCCCTGAAGGAGCTCAACGGCGGAAACTACAAAGACTTCGAGGACGTCAGGACGGAAGGATACGCCGAGAAGGAAAACCGAGCGTTTGGGAGCGCACTGGTGAGTGAAGGTGGCACATGTCATGGTCGGTTACTGTAACAATCACTTTTTATGTTGCTTCTAATGTCCATAAAAGCAGGTGCACTCGTCACGACATTGTATTTTAGATTTCAGTTTCAGTTTCAGCCGATCAATGACTATTTAAAAAAACGCAATTCTAAATTCAATTCATTCAGAATACGGCACTACTATTGACTCATTCACTGCCAGCCTTATATAAAGAAGCATCCCTCATACTGCCAGAGATTTTGGATATTTGTTTGTGTTTTCAAACCTCATATAAATGTGAGCTCTTGGTTGACACAAGTATGAAACACACCAAAGGAAAGCTCTGTCTCTTGCCTTTCAGTAAGAAAAAAAAGCAAGTTTCTACCCCTTTTAGTTTTTTAGCAATTGAGAGTGTAACATGGGTAACTTAATGCAAAAAAATCATTGACGTCATTAACAGTGAATGAGTTAATACTGTTTTTTTTATTACAAGGAAACAAGTTTAAACAATTAAACAACAATAACATCCATAATAAACAAAAAAAGGAAAAACAAACAAAACACATTCAAACCATGCACACACACACACACACACACACACACACACACACACAGAAAAGTAAAACACACACAAACACACACACAGAAGAAAAACAAACACATGTAAATAGCATTTGAGGTAGCACTAGTTTTGTAGTTGTTGTTTTCACACATCTATATGTTTGTTTTTGCATTTTGTCTTTATGTTTGTACTTTTTGTTTTAGTTTTTGCCTTCACTACCATAAATTAATAAGTAAATAAAAAAACACATTCAAACCGCATGCATACCTCTCTGCACATCCAGCAATTGTTTATTTGGAGAAACTTGTCCAGTGTTGGGGAGAATGCTTTAAAAATGTATTTAATTACACACAATTGAATATTCATATATGATGCAAAGTGACATATGCCAAGCCTTAGCTTATTTATAATCTTGATGATTTTGGCTCGTAGTATCTCACTCCATTAGTTTCACATTGTTTGTTGAATTACAAGTAAACACGACTTTTGATCCCATTGAGTTTCTTCTGTCTATATTCTTCACTGAATGAATTGACCATTGCTTCCTCCAAACAGAATAGCTCTTTGAAATCCAGGATAGCCATGTTCAACAGCAGCAGCAGCAGCACTAGCACCAGCATCAGCCCCGCGAAGGACCCTCCACCCGATCCCTTCCAGACAGAGGACCCCTTCAAGTCCAGCCTCTTAGACGGTACGTGCTATTTACCCTCTGCCCTGCACTACTGCTGAATAATCCCCTACTTCTCTGACTAAGCATTTCCCCAAGCCATGAGTCTTCCCAGTTATTATGAATGGAAATGTTTGTTGTCACTTTCCAATCCGTTTGCATTTATACGACGGAACAGTACAATAAAGAGAGGATTATTTGGTGTTAAGGTCCTAAGACGATTCCAGGACACGTCTCGAGCTGCTCACGTCTAAATACACACTGTCGTCTCTGTCCTGCTTCTTTTTTTTTTTCTTAGACCCATTTGGCGGCGATCCGTTCAAAGAAAGTTATTCCTTCAAAGGCACAGCTTCAGAAGACTTCTTTAAGAGGCCGAATAAGTCCGACCCCTTCGCATCGGCCGACCCCTTCGGTCGAAAGCCCACGCCGCCAGCCAAGGTACTGCTAAGCCCTCTGGACACCAGTGGAAAGGCAGACTCATGAATTTATATACACGTCTTATTTCTTCATTTGTCTCATTAGAAAACTCATGGTACACAAATACTATTCAGGTGGAGGAATATACATATATACTATAATATACAAAATCTTATTTTAAACCAACCCCCTCCAAAGATCTCTAGTAGTGGCTACTCAATCTTTGCTTTGGTTATTTGTTTTACTATTTAACATAGTAGAAATGATTTGAATTGTCAAACAAAGACTACTCTTTTGTTAATAATGGCGTGTATATTACTATCACCGCAGTGGAAATAACTGTAGCTTCAGTGTTTGGGCTGGAGATAGTTATGATTACTGATGAACATAATCAGTAAGTAAGTAATATGCAGTGAGCACGACTGCTTTTGTCTCCCACCATTCTGGGGCGCCTGTAGAAGGCTGTTTTCAGGTACTTGCCCGTGGTAGAAACTTGGAGCAGCACAAGAACACTTACATGGCCAGGCGCTCGTCACCTCAAAATATGACCCATACATATTTTTTCCGTGTAATTTTCCGATGCAGATTTCAATCATAATACATAGTCACGTTAATCGCATAATAAAATAATTGATGCCTTTAAAATGGCTTTGCGTCAACGTGCACTTTATATTTATCGTTTCCCTGTTTTATTATATCTTGCGGAGAGAAGAGATGTGTTTAAAAGTAGATGGAGGCTCTAAAGAGGCGGTTGGTAGATGACCCCTCTTCTCATTAAATGACCTCACATCAATTACCTGCAAGAACAAAGTAGATTTGCATTACATAAACCGTTACAGCTTTCAGGACAGCGTTATCAGCAGTAGTAAGCAAATGCTAATACGCTTCTGTTTTGTTGTAAATAGGATCTTTTGAATAGCTTGTGTTTACACATATGTTGTGTGCTCTTTCAGCCCAGTGCCTTCAGCAGCAACAGCAGCAGCAGCAGTGACCCTTTCAGATCAAACAGCCCCAGAGCAAAGGACTCAGGTATTCCTCTGTCAAAGCCTCATGTGGTGATGGGAAAGGGCCACAGAGCTCTCCATTCGGTAGTGCATGCATTTCCATTATTTGATTTATAGTAGTGGTAGCAGTGGTGGAGCAGCAGCAGAATCTCACTACCCCACCACAACAGTCTAATCTATTCAACATTAGCTGAAAATTAGCTTCTCTTTTTGGGATTATTTCATGCATACATTTGAACATTTGCTTGTCATTTACACACATAAAGTTCATTATTTTCACAATATTTGGTATTAATTTGCCATATACCTTTTTTTGTTTGTTCAACATTATTTAAAGAGGGTTTTTGTTGAATAGATAATCCAATGTCTCGACTGAAAGAAGTAAAATACAACTGTCTCAAACAACAAATCAGACCACAAAGTATTATCTTGACCTTACGCAAAAACTTTAACTTTCGCATACTTCTAAGAAAGAGCCCGGTGAGTCACTGTTTGCCTCGTAGTTCCGGGTGGGGGTGGTCCTAAAAAACTACAGACGTGACAGAGGCCAAATATACATGAATGTGAAAACTGGTGATAGAAACATGGATTTTATCACATCGTTCATTTTGTGTGGTTTGAAACTTTATATTTGTTTCTGATTAGAAACTTTTCACAGACATTGATAACTTTATTTTTGCATAGCCCTAAATCACAACAGCAGTAATCTCGAAGCACTTTACAAAGTTGTCAATTCACCAGCAACAGATCAGAGAATAAAACACATAGGAGCCCCCATTGGTCCACAGGGGGCAGATGACCAACGTCCATAAATGTAAAAAAAATTGCATAAATGTCCCAGATCCTCACTGTCCCTAGACCCTCCCGCATTGGTGAGAATTGACTCGATAAAAACGAAACTAAAAACAAAAATCTCTGAGAAGCCCCCATTGAGAGAGGGATCCACTCCCACAGATAAACAGGCTGTAGATCGAGGTATCAGGCTGTAGAACGAGGACTGACCCTGCGTGGTCCAGGACTGAGGAGACTATTTTTCAGCTTTACATTTTAAAATATAAATGTTGTATGGTTGTATAGAAGCAGATACATTGTTACATAAGCCTCCCTATTCAGACGACTGGTAATAGGGAGTCGTCAATACTCTTTTGTATTGCAGTAGGTTCAGTTAAGGTCTTGTTCTGAACAGAAAAAAAGCATTTCCCTCTTTTTTTATATGCTATTAAGTCACCATCGCACTAAATATAAGCTGTATTAAATTTCCCAGGTTGTAACTATAGTATTTCTCTGAAGGTGAGGGAACAGTCAGTTGCGCAGCGTTTCTCAAAGAGCTTTTTATTGCAGCCCCGGTGACGTCTTGGATCTAAATTATAATTTGGGGGCATGAGGGGCAAGCAATTTTTAACTTTCTGTGGCTTCATTTTTTCCTGTGGTTTTCAGAGCTATTTTTAGGCCCAGAACCTACGCATTTAAACAAACTAAAAATACCCCACCCCCCACCACCACCAATGCCACTCTTTTCGGAAAAAAACTGAGGAGGTGCTGGAGCCAAGCATAACAGAGTGTGTGTGTGTGTGTGAGTGTGGGGCTTGTACAAGACTCAAAGTATATATTTAACTTGTTCTCTTCTGATATAGCTTTTGTAACCATTAAATCATGAAACGAATAGGGCTGCACGGGTTTGGCAAAATATCATAATGCGATATTTTCAGACCAACATTGCCATTTCTGATAACCTGTTTGTTGAATAGGGAAGTAATGCTTCTACTCGACAACAAGAGGAAAGATACTGGTTACATAGACCAGCATGGAACAACAAAATAATTTGCATTTTTCGCACTATTAGGCGCACCCGATTATAAGGCGCATTATCAAATTATGCCTTTAATTTCAAATACATGGTTCACCGGATTATAAGGCGCACTGTTGAAATTAAAGGCTTTTATGTGCGTCTAATAGTGCGAAAAATATGGTGTTTTTGTTTGAAAAAAAGGCTTTCCGACTTTGTTTTGTTATAACTATGAAAACTGATTTGCAATTAATCATCCTGCCCAAGTAGCAAATGTCATACTTTTTTAGCCACATGAATCTACAATAATGATCTGTAGTAACTTTTGAATTGGTCTGTTTTTTCATTAGCCAAGAAACAAAGCTAAATAATGTTGCATTGGAATTAAATATATAAAATGTATATGCGTTGGAGTGGGGCAGGGAGTTAAGGGGGACTATTGTTTATGTTTTTAGTGGTAAGGCAAGCACCCGGAGCACCCGGAGGATACCTATGCAAAGACTAAATTACAAGGAATCATAAAATTGACTGATATATACCAGTTCTCTATACCAGTTGTAAAGCAGGTCTCTGTCAGGGCTGTAGTTATATACCACAAATAAGCGATTTTCAGTTCCTCTTATTGAGACCAAGGTTTGAGTAAATGTGATTTTAGTTTTTATTGTATTATGTTTATCATTTTCCAGTATGGGAACCACAGGTGCCCTCACACTTGAATTGGACTTACAAGTACTGAATATTAGTACTTAGTCATAGATAGAAATAGTTTAAAATACAAGTTTAGTTCCATATTTTTCTTTTTTTAATTATTTTTTTCACAACAACAAAAACACGTACAGATACACACTCTCTCACACACACAGGACAACAAATAACGCCAAAATGAAATGTGTGTATATGTAAAATCTTTACCTGGTTATAAAAATGTTTGACGTTTGTGCTTTAGGTCGTGTTGATTAAGCTCAAGATGAATATTAATATAATAATAATAATATTGTTTTAACAGTTAGCAGTGAGAATTCCTTCCATAAATCCATATAATCATCCAGAACAACCTCTTAAAAGATTATGATATCTTTTGATCTGACACACCATCAACATTGAGATGAAACTGGACTAGAAATCTCACTACAGCTGAACCA
Source organism: Pomatoschistus microps (assembly GCA_029875035.1). Taxonomy (NCBI): domain Eukaryota; kingdom Metazoa; phylum Chordata; class Actinopteri; order Gobiiformes; family Gobiidae; genus Pomatoschistus; species Pomatoschistus microps. The sequence continues at coordinate 4,876 of JAPMNZ010839802.1, read as the reverse complement.
AGCCAAACTTCCATTAGAACTCAGACTAAGAGATTTTTAAAAACATCTCTGAACTGGATCGTGAACTGTGAAAGACCTCGATTATGACCGGAGTAGGATTCCCGCGCACCTGAGCCTCTGACCTCTCGCATTCATGGAGAGAGGAAGTTGTTTTAAGCAGAATTATCGCCGCACACCTCCATCGCCGGCACGTATAGGGGCCGACTGTAGCCGCGTGCGCACAAGAAAAACAGCCGTCAATGGTCTCTTTTGTGGCGGCACATTCTCAACAAACATATTCTGTTACAATGTTTTGTTTTTCCACTGTAGCCGTTGCACCGTTTCTTCATTAACTTTGGTGCATACCGGGGCCGCTTCAAAACAGCAGGGACACAGAGCCGCTACACAGGCCACCAAACGACACCTTTAATTAGCTGATTGGCTGCGTACGTCACTCGCGCCAAGACCCCTACGCCGCCTGAAAGTCCATGGAAAGTAAAATGGGCACGCCACTTTGCCGTGACTGAAAAATAGTTTGAGTTACAGAGGCCTGCTTCATTGGATTATTATTATGTTTTTTTTTTTACAAGGTTGTTCCAAAAACACCATTCAAATGTTCCCAACTCACTGCTGTTATTGTCGTGTCTTTTGTCCCAGATGTGTTTGCGACGGTGGACCCCTTTGCCGGCAGCGGTTTTGGAACTAAACCAGGATTCGCAGATTTTAGTCAAATGGGAAAGGTAAGCTCCAGGAATGGGTTTGAAGTTCTATATATATTTCTCCATTCCCCTCCATATTTTTCTCTAGGCACAGATAGTACAACAAGACTCTGGGTTATTCTTTCAAATCTCAGCCTTAAAGGTATTTTACAGAGATCTTTGACCCAATTAAAAACATATTTTGTAAAGAAACGGACAGGAAGTTGTTTTTAGATCCATCTAATATAAGAAACTTCTGGCGCAAACGTGTAACTCCGCCCGTTCTGTCTTAAAGCTCCCATGTCAGTCCTGTAATAGGATGATGTCATTGTACCACTATGACATCATAATCATTGTCTGCCTTTTTTAAAACAAAAGTATTGCCCATACATTAGTTTTGGCATTTTCTCATGTGGAATGGTGTTCTTTTCTTTATCGCAATCTCATGGCTGTGTTTGTCATTATAGAACTTGGATAAAAAATGAAAAATAAACAAATTCAGCTCCTCCCTCTAGTGGTAGCATAAGGAGTTACAGGCGGAAAGCATACTACACCCATTATACATGTTTCATCATATATTTTCTTCTGAAGATAGTATTTCACATTCTTTAATTTTTAATTTCTAATAATGATGATTAAGAGATCCTTTGTTCATCCCACAGTGGGAAAATTTCAGTGTTGCATCATTAGTTACAGACAGTAGGAATGAGGAGCACACAGCACAAGATAAATGAATAATAACTCTATAGAAAAATAACATAAAGTGAAATCTCTAACTCTAATATAAAAAGAAGCCATTTAAAATCTCTATCTTAATGCGTAATATTTCTTCTTTAAATCACGCTTATTGTAATGAGCTGTGAATTTAAATGTAACTATTATGTTTTTCCTTGTTCTTTTTTAAACAGAAGCCTGAAAACCCATTGGTTCCAAGGAAGTCTGCCCCCAGTCGCCCCGCGCCCCCCTACGGTATGTGTCTCTTAACTCTTGTGTGATTGTGGCTTGTGCGGTGTCTTTGCTTTTATATAAGGCACGGTTCTTTTAATAAGGACTAGACTTTATTTGCTCCCAGCTCGTCTCAAATGGATCACAAAATAATCTTCTTAGGTGCTTATTTTTAATTGACTGTTATTCTACCAAAGTTATTTCAGGGCCCGGGGAGTTCAGCTCAGAAAAGTGCAGCTTCCCTTTTGTGCATTGAGGGTGAAAAAAAAGAGAGAGTTGTTTCTTCTTTTGAACTTGTAAACAGGAAAAGCAGTTGGTAGAGATGCAGTGCAACGGCAAGTTCAAAGTGTTGTGACCTTGAAGCTGGGAACGCAAAGAGAAAAATGACTTCTAAAACACAGGAACGAGCCAGTGAAGCGGGGCTAAAGATAAACTTGGGACGAGGATGTTTGCCAATCATAGGAGACTTAAGGCAGCCCACAACACAGGCCCATACTCACCGTGCAGTCTCAAACCAAAGCTGGGAAAAAAACACTGTAATTTATTGTAAAAGAAAATATTATTATTGTAGAAAAAATAATTCCTAATACAGCTACAAAGACCAAAATAAAATGATCAAAAATATTCAATATGTTTGGAAGATGATTCATCTAATGCCAATACAGCTCTATATCTTTGAGAAAGAAGCAAAATGGAAAGATCCTTGTTTGATAGTGACTAGACAAAATTGCCAAATTTTATTTATATCTGAAAGTCCTTTCTACTGGCCAACATCATTCATATGTTTTCAATCTATCTATTATTTATTTCATGTGTGTGAACATTGTAGCATGAAATGATAGGATGCCAAATTAGCAAAAAAACAAACAGAAATATAGTTGAAACAGGATTGGAAGAAGCAGATTCTTATTTTGTTCCAACCGCTCTCACTCTCTCACTCATCCTCACACACACAAAGAACACACACACACACAAAACAGGTGCATACATACACACACACACACACACAACACAGGTGCATACATACACACACATACACACACACACACACATATAACACGCACACACATATAACAAACACACATTTAACATAGTTCACAAAAGAAGTAATGAAGAAATGCACAATACTGTTTTATAAATGTTTCCAGTTTTGCACATGTGACAGTAATGACAAAGTGTGTTTCATGTGGATTGTTCTATGAGTATTTGGCTCAAAACTAAGACTAGAAATATGGCTTTTGGTAGTTACCATAATTACCAGAGAGAATTTTGAGCTGCCTATACCACAACTTTAAACTATAAGCTCTGTGTAATGTTGGGATGTCACATGAACACAACATATTAAGCTTTATTATGTATGCCAAACATTTAAAACTTTGCATCTCTGTCATAAAAACCAGTCGGAAAACAAGGTTGCACTAAAGTTAGTCTTGGCTCCAATTGTAAAAGTATTTTCTGAGAAGTTTCAATTTGATACAATAAAGAAAAAAGCCTGCACAATTTCCCTAGGCACAGATGTTTCCTTGTACATACTTATGAGTTTTAGAGTTTTAAAATTCACCCGTTACTATTCGTAAACCTCAGCTCCTCTTTTGAGCAAGAGTTGATCTTGTTGCTGCTGTGCACTTGCCCCTGGCCCCACCCATGGGCCCTGCCACCCGGTGCCCTTCCGGTGTGACCTGCTCTGTAAGCAGAAGCCACAGCGTGAGAAAGTCGTGTTCCCCTCCGCGCTGCCACTCTGAGGTCGAGGTTTACCATCAGCCACTGGGCCACAGCCAGCTCAGGGGGAAGTGAGAGACTCCAGGGCCAAGCGCAATCTCCTCTTCACCTGTCACGTGGGATATGAGCTTTCAAAGATGATCAGATGCAGAACGGTTAGAAATGGAGACTGGAGTTTGAATTTGAGATTAATGGGCAAGGACTGTATTAAATTGGACAATGCTAAACCCCTAGCTCAATGAAGCCCAATAGGGAAGTGCTCATTTTGCTCCAACTGTCTTTAGGTTGCCTTATCTGGAGGCCACCTACGCTGACACAGGGAGAACGTGCAAACGCCACTCAAGGGCTCTGTTGTCGGTTGGAGCTATTATTGATATCAAAGCTAGCACTACACTTCACAGAACATTAGTTAGTGTAGTGCTAGGTTCATTTCAAATCCATTGTTGTGATGTTCAAACTCAAAAGTAAGAGAGTAGTATTGTATTCATGGACCTGCTTGTATCTTTTCACAACATTCACCAGATCACGTCCCATGAACACCTCTGTTTCTGATGGTCCTGAACCAAAGCTGTGTTCTGGGTGTGGTGGCCTGTTCACGGCGACGTGCGACAGTGCTCTGCTCTGCTTGAGAGCTTGTTACTCTAAATGTGGTTAACACCTCGCTTTGACCAATATCTCGTTCCCATGGGCGCTCGGCACACCATACGCTCGTGCTGGCTTCCTGTGCAAATTTAGCACATGCAGTAATACACACGAGCTCATTATACGGCAAAGCGTTTTCCCGTGAGATTGAAAAGGCCACAGATCATGAGGCAGTTTAATGGATTTGGTATCACAGGGTATTCCCAAGGTTTAAAATCTCAAGGCTGTTAACTTAATTGGGACTATTGTAGCTGTCATTTATGGGTAGGTGCGAACATCTATTATACTCTATTGAGGTTTAGAATTTTAAGAACAGTCTAGTTTTGTAGATATGCCCACCCACATGAACATTCATGTAGTACTGGAAACATGTTTTTGATTCTTAAATGCTGCAAGAAGATGACATTTACAAAATAGTTAGCAGGAAATCATTATATGAAGACCTTTGGTACTAAGCAGGACAAGGCCTGGTTAGTACTTGTGAGGGGAGACCTTTGGGAATACCAGGTGCCACAGTGGGCTGTAAGTGCCAAACTGTTGTTGTGTCATTAGGCAAGACACTTTGCCTTTGCTACACCCACATTGTCGAGTCTGGTGTGTGTGTGTGTTTGTGAACTTTTAGATCTAGCTAATTGTCTCTCAGTGTGTAGAAGAGATAATGTTTTCTAATAAGATTAAGACAACATGTTGTGGTATAATTTGTTCATAAAATGTTACTTCAACAAGACTCCATCCATCAATCCATCTTCTTCCCCTTAATCCATTTCTGGGTCGGGGGGATGGCAGTCAGAGCTGCACCCAGGACACTCAGCACCGGCCCCTCACTGATCCTCCTGCAGGTGGTGAGTCCACAGGAGCTGAGATCTTTCAGTGGGGGCTTCGGGCAAGGTGGG
>JAPMNZ010839772.1:0-17731 GCA_029875035.1 Pomatoschistus microps | reverse complement strand
AATAAATAAAATAAATAAAATAAATAAAATAAATAAAATAAATAAAATAAATAAATAAAATAAATAAAATAAATTAAATGAATAAAATAAATTAAATACATTAAATACATTAAATAAATGAAATAAATAAATTGGCCTTGACAAACAGAGCTCATTCTTTAAGATTGTACATCATCGATATCTGTGTATCATTATTAAACTATTGACTCCACTGTCAGTTCTTGTTAGGGCTAAGGCAGGGATCTTTCAGGCAGGGAAAATGTGCATGAAATCGACTCACGCCCTCCACGGATAAATACAATTGAAAGCAGTAATAATTAAAAGTGTCAAAACATGCTAAATCCATTGTTGTTTGTTTGAGCCCCTAATTGTTATTATTTTTATTTTTATCTAATGTCGCTAAATGGTCGTGTCTTGTGTCAAATTCTTTGGAAAATAAGATGAATAAACGTTTAGAATTTCTGTCCCAAAGTCCCCGCCTACCCCCCTGGCTTAGTGACTTGCCTTCTCCCACTAAGTATTTTAGAATGATACAAACAATGAGGAGGAGGGCTTTGGGCGTTGATGTTAAAGAGAAACCGTCTAAGTAGGACACAGTGTTTAACAAGATTTTGGGAGGTTGTGTCAAATATAGAAAAATAGGTTCAGTTGGAATGGTGGGAGGGGATTGCAGATTGCTACCATTAATCTGCTGCTCATTTTGGATAGAATTTAATGTGTTTTTCATGGAATATTGAATTGTACAACTGGGAGTTATTTGGCGGTTTGCAAAAGTGAACAAATCAGACCAATAATTATTAACCCTTGAGGCACCAAAGTAGCAGAACTGCTCCATGAACTCATGAATCTCAGACAATTTCCAGACACTTTTCTGTCTTTAAACCTATGTGCTTGTTTGAAGTAGTCCTCTATCTCCTCAGGTTTCATGATCGCACAAAAATGGTGCTTAAAGGGTTAAAATACTACTGACGTACGCCACATACAAATTCATCACCAGCTTCATAGGTGCTGTTGAGCCTGTATGACCTTATTGAATAAACATTACCTTGTTAAATTACACTTCTCTCTGAAGCTCGGGCCTTGTATGACCTAATAGCTAATTTGACTGACACTTCTCTTTATGACCATCTCCAAGTCCACACAGCCAGTCCAGCTAGAACCGGCTGGATCCGCCGCTCACAAAATCAGCTCTCATTCAGTTGTAGGGTCCAGCCGCCATTGTAGCTAGGCTCCTTTTGTGAACTGGGAGCTCTGTAACTCAATACTGATTGATGAGAGGTCACGCCCCCCTAGAGGGAGCCAATATTATATGGTGTGCGGCTCACAGGAGTTATTTGAATGGGGTGAGGCTTGGAAGGCAATCAGAGTTAATCACAATGAAAAAGGATACACTTTGATCTGCACTTTCTTGGGAGAGCGCCATCCAGCAGAGACCAGTTAGATCCTGTTTATTTCTCATCAAGGTTTTTTGAACAGAGTTACAAAGTCATGCATAAAACATTTTTTGAGGTTTTTTTAGCTTGTTATTTTCCTCAGATTGACCATAAAAAGTGCGGTAGATGGCAGGCAAATAATGATGCCAGAAAGCCTATCCGACATAATCAGTGAAGGCACTATATTTTTGCATAAACTTGAAAAGCAAATGGAATTCTCTAACTATCTGTGTCTATTTGCTCTAATTTTCTTGTTGCTGCTCTGATGCCTTGTTAATAGTTGCATCTTTCCACAGCATGATGTGCAGTCAAGTCATTAAGCCAGCTGCATCATCTCATTATGTGTATGTCATTTGGGAAATAACAGTAATTTGGAAGTTTTTTGTGCATAAAGATAATAGTATTATCTTTTGTTGACTTTCTACAAAAGCTCAGACTCTCCAGCTTTTGCCGTCAATCATGCAGTGGTAATACCATGTGATGTTTTGAAAATATTAATGATGAGTTATCCACCAATTATATGAAAAGGAATGAATCAGAAGGAAAGTGAAATGTTTTCATAAAAAACTAGTAAATATTTGAAACACAGTCCTCCCTGTGTCATTTTTACTGTTGCTCCATGAAAAAACATGTTAACTAATAACAAATGTGACCTTTTTAAGAATATTTACCTCCACCATGTTTTTTTAATTGTTTTTATAGGCTTAGAATTTAACTTATAAGTATTGAATGACTTTTGTTGGTTGTACGAAAATTTTTCACCTAAAATAACAGTGCAGAGTGTGATCCTTTGTGAAATTGCATCGCTGTGAATTTTGTGCCGGTCTTTTGATAACTCCTCTCTATTTCAGGATGCAGATTCACTTCACGGTGGCCATTGATTTCACAGCATCAAATGGTGAGTGCTTCCACATCTATCACCTCGTCTTTCTGCTTCTGAGTTTGGATGTACGGCTGCAGCTTTTCCATAAATCACAGATGAATGAAAGTCTTGACTTGCTCTGTCTTTTTAAGGAGCCCAATGTAACTTTTGCTTTCGTCCCGATGGAAAAGCTGCGGTTTGATCTTATCCACAGAGAGTTTCTGAAAAAGAAACCAGTGTCAGCTATTATCTTTCTGAATGTTTCATATGTTTATTAACACTGGGACTCCCAGAATTCTGAAACTACATGAAATCACAGAGCAGCCATTGTTACTGCTCCCATTCAAATCAATGGACTGCAGAGAAATTCACCAAAAAAAATAGTTTTTTAAAATCAAACCGTTTTTTGTTACCTTATCTTAACTTTTTCCTAGTTTTAATAAGTGCTAAAACTGGTTAGTATAACTCCAAATACAGCAAAAACAGTTTGTGTAAAGGCTACCAAATGCAAAAGTAAACAGTGTGTTTCTATGGTAACAAGCACTTGCTCTGCTTTGGTGCAAAACCGACACAGCTCAGAACCAGTCAAAAACCAGCATCCAGGAGACATAAAACTAAAGTACATCAAATGAACTGCTAACATAATTCCAAGACAGAAATAAAAAACAAGAAAATATATTATACGCCCAAAGCCCATAAATAACTCACTACAGCCATGCTCAACTGTAAAGTATTTCTGATATTAGGATAAACAAAGAAAATACATTTGCTCGGGGCTATTATGAAAAGTTATGTAGGTTATAATTAAGCAGTTTCAGGGCGCGTTCACACTTGTTGACCTGGTTCACTTTAACTGGACCCTTTTTGGACCAAACATTTTTTTAATGTTTAAATATAAAACCACCAAACAAATTGACATGCCACTCACTACTTTTTCCCATGTGAACCAGACAATGTGCAGTTAAAGTGAACCAACGTGTGTGAATAGATTAATACTGCAGCTTGGGTTGTCAAACGTATCAATAATCAGATTGAACTCAGATGTAAAACTCCAGCCTGCTTCCTCAGCATGTCTCCTCCTTCACAGACTTCCTTCCGCTGTCAGTCCTGTCTGAGGTGTTGCCTGACTGCTCCTGTCTCTCCAGGAAACCCTTCTCAGTCCACATCGCTGCACTACATGAACCCGTACCAGATGAATGCGTACGCCATGGCGCTGAAGGCTGTGGGGGAGATCATCCAGGACTACGACAGCGACAAGATGTTCCCCGCCCTGGGCTTCGGGGCCAAACTGCCTCCTGACGGCAGGGTGTCCCATGAGTTCCCTCTGGTGAGCCACTTGTGCTTTCAATTCAGTTCAATTTATTTTTACATTGCCTAAAATCACAACAGCAGTCGTTTCAGAGGACTTTGCAAAGTTGTTGATTCGCCAACAACAGATCTGAGAATGGAACAATTGGAACAAAGTTAATATAATAATAACAAACATAGAGGGAGCCATTGGTTTTTATGTCCTCCTAGTCCATCCTAATTCAAAGCAACGTGTCTGACTGAAACAGGCGTGCAAAGCTCCTGTGTTCTTTTCCTGTTCACATGACGGTGGCAACCTGTCCAGTGTTGCATATGCACCTGTTTTTATCTAGTGTTTGATTGGGCTTCAAATGTGACACCTGCAAGGCCCAATAGACCCGAAACCTAACAAAATCCATGTGCAGTTAAAGATACAGTTTAAATATGCACATTCAGAATGATTTGTGATTTGCATATACTATTTTTAAAAACCGGTTAGTAATTTTTTCGCATTTTTCAAGAGGTCAGAAGGTAAAGCTCGTTTTGCATTCTTGGTCTTGTGTGGACATCTTATTGACTGATTGGCTCATGTAGGCGGCCAAATCATACTTTCACTTTTTTCAACAATAGTCCTTTGCAAAACAAGCCTAAAACATTGCCCTGTTCCTAATGTTCGGAATGAGCTATCCATTTACATGAAAATAAACAATACAAATGTTTGAGCTTAAGCATACTAAAAAACTTGTGGACAGAAAGGGAAGTGGGAACATTAAACATGTGCTTTAATATCAGGCAATAAAACATATACGTATGTACATTATCATACAGTATTATGATACAGTATACATTATCACACACACAGTATTGTATGTTCGTAGCAGTATCACTTATGAATAGTTCAAGGTCTTGTGGAGGGCTGAAAACATTTGAAGTCTAATCTTTCCTCACAGCCAATATCCCCTGTTCACATTACTACAGGTGTTTGCTCAGGCTGTTGGATAGATGTTGTTTCCCATTGAATCCCGCTACACTTCCAACATGCATAATTCACAGTGGACTCATTTACCTTTATAGTGCAAATTAGGTTCCATCGGCTAAAGGTTTCTCAAATCAATTTGGCTCCTCGCGCCCGCCTAATGTTCCCATACCACCGGATAGTGCAGAGATAATGAGCGGCCTGTACTCCCAATACTTTCTGCGTCTTGCATGCTTCTATTCACATTTCACTATTACAAATTTGTTGCTAAATAATTGGAGCCATTTTGATTCTGACTGTGATGTTTTTAACGATGAGAACATTTTAATTGGAGTTGTTTGTTGATACTCAATGAGTCAGACAAAAAGTTTCTGATGCCACATATTACTGCTTATATTAGAATACAGCTTTCTCAGTTGTACTAGATTAGATGTTCACTTCTTTTAAACCCAAAGGAAATAAGAATTTGAAAATAGATTGCATATTCACAACCTCAAAGGAAATCAAAACCTGATACATTTGCATAATTTTTCCATGTTTTTCCTGGATTTCTTAAAGTTTGTTTTCACTCTGTTTTTATCAATTGAGGAGAAAATGATAACTCAACTATTTGACTTGTTATTATTACATATAACACCTTATTTTTAACATTATTAATAAAACACCCGAACGCTGAAAAATGCCTGAAAGTGAAGATAAATAAATTCAAACATTTCTCAGTAAAACCTCACAAACTAACGTGTGCTTGTGATCCAGAACGGGAATGTGGACAATCCCTACTGTAACGGCATGGAGGGCATCCTGGAGGCGTACCACCAAAGTCTGAAGACGGTGCAGCTCTATGGACCCACCAACTTCGCCCCCGTGGTGAACCATGTTGCCAGGTACAACACACACATCTATCACCAGAGACATTACCATTTTCCATCTTAGAAAGTCTCCAAACAATGGAGAACACTGGACACGCTGTCAGAGCGGGATGCTCCTCATGAAAGAAGCAGATAACGAGAGCTGCTTCTGACATAAACATCAGCAGTAATTGGACAGAGAGCTCAGAGCTTTGGAGCTGCAGTTTGCTGCAGTTTGCTGCTTGAAAATAACCTGTGTTTGAAAGATGAGAACAGCAGGAGATTAGATGGTGGTAACTTTCTTTTACATGTGTGACAACTGTAATAATTAAATAGTCTGTTAAGGTAACACAATTAAGCATTATTTATCATCATTTTGGTTTTGCCATATCTGTTTTTGTTCCTACGAGCCAAATGTGATGTTTTTTTCTGTTTGGCTAGTCAGCAAGAACCACAGATTAAAGTCTGGTCAGACGACCTTTCATTATGAGCACACTGTACCACAGCAGAGATTACCTTTTCAAGCAGTGTTCCAGTTACGCTTATGATGCCTGGTCATATGTTGTTATAAAGTCTTCTACATTCAGTGTATATCAGTTTGCTATAGAGAAGAACACTGCATCAATGTCCAGATTGACTTCCATCTCATGTATTACCTACAATATCAAAGCTGTCCATCTGGATTCTAAGCAAATTGCATTGTCCAAAAGGTGTAAACTTAAAGGTCGAGATCTAACTTAGCACAACTATCTCCTTTTATGACACAGAACATTCCTTTCATTCACTTTTTCTCTTGGACATTGTGCTTTTTTAACACAACCTCGATTTGTTCTGTGGAACAGTAGGCCTACAGCGAATATTCAACATCAAACAAAAGTCTACAGTCTCCTAAAATTATAATGTTCATAGAAAGTTGCAATAGCAGCTCCTGGCTAAATGACTTAACATTTTCACAAGCTCACATTGGCTTTTTGTGGACATGAAGTTGAAGCGGACTCTTTAAAACACGTTTGATATTCAGCTGAACGATCTTCATAAATGATACATGGCTCTAAACCCCAGTGTTCGTAAAGAGCTGGAGCAGAGTGGCTGCCTGACTTCTTTACATCTGTGCTTCCAGGCTGCGGTAAATGAGGCTTGTCTTTGTGGAAAAATGTAGGAATAAAATATAATAAGAGGAAGCCAAAAGCTGAATTGAAAGTGTACATGGGACAAAGTCATTAATTAATCAATTGAAATTCATTTCTCAGTTTCTTCCCCTGTGGAAACCTTCAGATTATCACTGGGATATGACAAGATTGGATTTCTTAAAATGTTTACAGAAAGGCAGCAAATCAGCCACGATGTGATTGAACCTTGAAAGATTGTATTTGTATGTGTGGATAATTATTGAGTCTTTCCTTGTGTTTTTCACCAAGACCAATAATTTATAAAGCACATTTTATATTTATATTAGTCGCCGCCTTATCATTGAAATGGTTTGATGACCGTAAATATTTCATTAGGACAAATGCACAAAAAAGGACATATTAATATTAATAGTCTACTCAGATTTGAATATTGAACAGTTCGTCCTAAACAGCTCACTGCATTATAAATGCATATGAATAGTACAGCAGGAAACACATGGAGCTCTGCAGAAGACAAAGGCCAGCAATAGATGTAGTAACTTCAAAGTAATTCAGTAGTAGTGTAATGCTTTAAGATTCAGAGACAGTAATACTGCAGTGTAACTGATTACGTTGAATTAACAGAAACAAGTAATTCCAAAGAGTAGAGAATTACCAAGAGGCCTCACTCAATAGAAAGTTCCATTGCAACAAACGCCCTCGTAACAGAGCCGCAGCGCCGCCATCTTGGACTGAACGCATCTACAGGTAATAAAGGCCACAGGTTCTATTTCAGAAGGAAACTGAACAGATTTTATTTCAATAGCCTAAAGTTTGTTTTAGTGTAAAGAAAGGCGACTTGGCTGTTCAATAAACAGTGCTGTTCCCATCGAGTCAGCGTGGATGTATCTAAAAGGAGCCACAGCACAATTTTACTTCTGCTCTGGCGTCAGCAAAAACTAACAGATGAGCCTTATGCTTCGCTGTACATTAAACGTTCACTTGTTGACGTTAATGTTAGCTAGTTTCCTTCAATGACAAATAAAAAGCTACTTTCATGACACCATACCTCTCAGGATCTCTGGAGAACCTATGACAGGCTGTTGATAGTTGTACTTTGGCTACAGTCGAGCAGAGCACTGTTTTTGTCCTTTCAACCGTCTCAAGTTCAGTTCAAAATAGCAAAAGCACTGTTGTCAAAACTGCAACGAGTTTCACCTCTTGTTTTCTATACTCTTTGGAAATAATTAATGTACTATTTTCCCAAAATTGGTGATGAGAAATGACGTGTTCAAAAGTCGAATTGCAGAAGGGAAAAATTAATTTTTAAAGCACATGCTGCACCTTTTTATGTAGTTTTCACGGTCTGGACCCACTGGTGAAATACACTCGCACATTTCAATCCACGCTAATGTGTCGTTTAGTCTGCATGACTTTATTGCCTGCGTCTTCTGTGCGCTGCTGTGATATTATTGTGAAATGAAAACAATAGAATCGTCTGGACCCCACCATCACTCTTTGTCTTGTCGGTGTAAAATGAGGCTCTGATTAAAACACTTTCTCTGCACGTCACATTTACAAAGCTGCGATCAACAGAGCTGGCGACTGCTGACCTGTCCTTGGCTCTTGAGGATCAACTTGCCATGTTTTCTTTCAGCACTCATCAAGCGAGGTCAACACGGATCTCGGAAATCAATAAAGTACTGAAGGAATGAGACTGCGGCGCTTGCATAAACAGTTTGATGAATAATTCAGGGCAAAGTTGGGCATTTGAAAGTAGGCCACACCGGCTGCTTGTCTCTCGTGGAGCCTGGATGCACCTTGAGATCTCATTTTGCTGCTTTTATACACGTCTATATTAAGTTATTGTGTCATTTGCTCACTGTCTATGTGGGAGGCTTCCACACTCTTCATCTCTGACACAGCAGTTGCACTTGCGGCTCCTGCTTTTGTTCTGTTTGCAAACAGAAGTCTAAACTTAGGGAAACGTGCTTCAACATCTTTTCGAACACACTCCACTGTGCCCTGCTTTAAGCCATGTCCAATATTACATACTGGCAGACACCACAGACTCACTTCTTTCATGTGGTATCCAAAATATTCTTCTGTGGTTGCTGAAAATCGCCCACGAAATCAGAAAAGACAGAAAACGAGAGACCTTAAAATCCCTGTCATTCACATTTCTCTGTGATTTTCATCATCTGGAATCAAATGGACTGTGCTTCTTATCTTACATTGAATTAACTGATAAGATATAGACTTGAGAAGAATGCATATATCCATCGTAATTGTAGCACTTTTCTTGACTGTGATCATCTCTCTGTTGCAGATATGCATCAGACGTCCAGGATGGCTCCCAGTACTTTGTGCTGCTCATCATCACAGATGGCGTCATATCAGACATGGCTCAGACAAAGGAGGCCATTGTGAATGTGAGTAAAGAGACAGGACACTCACCTTTGGGCTGCTGCTGTCCTTTAGGACACAGGACCTGTGCCAAATCACAGCTTTAACACTCGCAGCACTGGATTTAAGGATTTGTGGGATGTTTTCTGCTTCACTTGTCTGCAGACTTCTGCTGAATGTTGTTTGTTCGATATTTTTCTTTGGAATGAGACCTTTGCTGGCAGTCTGGTTCAGAAGAGATTTATTTACAGGTCGGCAGGTGTTCTCTATCGGCTAAAGCTGTTCAATCTTTCTGTCAGTCATTTCAGAGTTTGTTTATGTGTGAAGCTTGTGTCTCTGTGATGCAGTCCATAATGAAGCCTGCTCTCCTCGGCGTCTGACCCCCAGCAGACTGGGTTTAAAGGGAATTTGCGACTGTTAATCAAACCTTTCGAACAGCCACACCTTCCTTTTAAGATCTTGTCTGCTGCTCTGCGCTGCTGCTGTGGACGCGTCCTGCTGACGGAGCTGTGGCCTCTGCCCTGCTCTGTCTGTGGGCAGGAGGCAGGGGACAGGGAGCGCTATCTTTCTACTTTTTGTTTGTGCAAAGGGGGACTTTTCAACTGACACTTCTGCCTTCTGTTGTCAGCTTTTTGTGGCCTTATGAACCTGGTAATAGAAGTGAAAAAATCTATAGATGCACCAGAAATGGAAAACTTTCAGGATAAGAATAAAATGAAATGCTGTTCGTTCTTCTCAAATGAATTATTTTGATTTGCAAAATGATCATTGAAGCATGATCACTACCTGCATTTGCCCTAAAATTAAAACGCTTGAAAACGCACTGTAACAACTCCTCAGTACAGGTTTGTCATGAATAGATTTTTTAGCACAGCCTTTTGGAAGATGACAAACCAATGGTGGACCACTGTTGGAACTCAAGATACATTTCACAGTTAGAGGCAGACAATGATAGGAGCACATTTTGTCAAACCATTTAAAAGAATACTGCTTTAATTTAAATACACCTTACAATAAAAACACATTCAGTCGGGCCAGAATCCCAGAAGAGAGTCTCACCTTTCAACTGTGAACAAAGATGCAGCCGTGATGGATGGCTCGCACAAAGTAACAAATGGTGTTGTCTAAATAATTCAGCTTTGAAAGACTGCTCTGGCATTTGGAGGGTATCTACAGTGAGTAAGGGTCTCCGCTGAAAAGGCCAAACACCACCGTATCACATTGGGGCAGGAGGTCAGGCTGGAGGAGGGAGTGAGGAGAGCTGTGGAGCTGTGAGACTTGGCGGGCACTGGGGGGAGCTCCCTCAGAGGTTTCAACGAAGCGACCCACTTTGAAGTCAGTGCAGTGAATGTAGACCCCTGTGGACCCCCGACAGGCCAGGGATGGAGCAGTCTGTGGTTATACTTCACGTTATGAGCTTATCTGATATTTTCTCTGCTCAAGACCAACATTGTTATATCGTTTTAATGCGATATACAACATGCGCAATGACACAACTTCACACAGCAGATATCCAGATTAACATGAACAAAAACTATAGATTGTCTTTGTTCTGTTTATTTTTTTTTAAAATGCTCATCATCTTTAAAGCTGATTTCTGCAACTTCAGTTGTATTCAATACTGAAACAAATGCAACTAAATTAAGTATTTTTCATATGTAACATATTTTTAAACAGTCCCTTCCCTTGGCATAATAACTACCAGAAAGATGTTCTGGAGGCGACTAGTTAGACCATTCTTGAGGGGCCTCAGCTGCCTATAAGTGTTTGAATTCTTTTTGTCCAATCAGGAACCAGGGTTTAAATGGCACTTGCATCTTCACTATTTGAAAAGTTACTGACCTTCACTTCAACACCACAATTAGATTATACAATCACAGCTATCAAGTGTGAATACTTTAACTCTAATTAACAATTTTATCAGGTGTATAATTATATATACTATACACGTTCTGTATATAATAGTGCTTTGAATATTGGTGGATTCATTTTTACATATTGTTTATTTAGTGATGATAAGATAACAGTTGATACCAATACTGATCTGTCACCTGTTGGGTATGTAATTCCTTTGCACGTGTATGTTAACGTATTTCTAGATGATAATCCCATATAAAGATATAATATAACATTAATAATGTCCATTTCTTTGTTGGAATCTGCAGATTGAACCATGCTCTGGGCTAAACTTTGGGGAGGTAATTGCTGAGGGTTTGGGCACACCACTGAAGTCTATTATTTACTATAGATGAAGCAACATTTTGGATAATTAACTGTTTTGCATTGCATTTCTTCGAGTCCTGAATTCTGTGCCAAGAGAGTGAGCGTTATTCAGATGTAATTTATGTTGTCACCACATTATCTTTTAAGGAACTGTCTGTCCTCTATTATAATAACACAACTTTTTATGACAAGCAATAAATGCCGCATTAAACTGTCAACACAGGAAAACGTGTTAAAACCTGTGCTTCTCACGAGTCGACCTTGTTATTGGCCACAATGTTACACTCTGCATTTTGTTTTGTCATATTGTAAATGTTCAATAATGTTGTTTAAAGTGAACACATGAGAATGATCCAAACATATGAATAACTCATGTCTGGCCTGTGTAAGGTAAGTAAGTGTCAGCAGAGATCATGTTTTATGAATGCACCATTTGACTTTCATTCATTTTTTTCGTAATGTCCTCAAACTGTGGGTTCTGAGAGTCACGCAATGTGTTTCTCTGCTCCGTGTCCTTCTGCATGTTTGTATTAGGCTCCGTCACTTTGTACGTTCTGCTGTTTATTCAAAATGTCATCTAACATTGTGAACTTTTCTTGTTTCATTCACAATTGCTTTTCATTTTCAGCGCTGCACAAACATCTAATTGTCATCATTATGTGCTCAAAATATGCTTTTTGACACATTTTTCCCTCTTTTTTTACGGCAGGCTGCTAAACTGCCAATGTCCATCATCATAGTCGGAGTTGGACAGGCTGAATTTGATGGTAAGAGCTCTTTTATTCGTTTCAAACTCGCACAGATATAGATATACAAATAATAATTCACAGTTAAACCCAAATACCTGCACACGGTTTGTAAAGGGATTGAATGATGCTCAATATTATGTTGAATTTCACTTGTTCAAACCAGGCTCCGAACACAACTTTGTTTTTCTATTCCAATAAAACATTTCTTCTTCTTTCACTGGGTGTTCTTTTAATTAGAAAGTAAAAAAAGCACTACAATTAAAACTCACACTTTGTCTTTCCCGTTGCTGAATAGAGAATTCCTTGGTGCCAAAACACAATTCTGCGTTTTGACTTCCATGTGGTCTGCAGTGTATATTATATCCATAAATATCTTCCTTTACAGCCATGGTGGAGCTGGATGGAGACGACGTCCGGATTTCCTCCCGAGGCAAGCTTGCGGAAAGAGACATTGTACAGGTAAACAAAAACAAATATATCTTTGCTGCCATAAACATTTAGGCCAAAAGCACAGAGCCCCAGATGTGATCACAGTTCAGGCCGTGAGCAGCTGTGCCTGTCAGACGCCGCATTACTTACAACAAATCACAAATTGATGTGGGTTTTGTGTTAAAGTAGAACAAGAGCAATGTTGTATTCCCAAAGCAAATTCCACTGTAAGCAAAGACATACTGCATTTAATAACACGTCAAAGGCCTACATCTTTCTATCTATCTCCTGTATCTCTCTTATCCATGGCATCTGTCTCTCTATCCCTCTATTTATCTATGTATCTGTCAATCTTATCTTTGGTTTGAATTAATGAATTAATGCCATTTTAGTCCCACAGTGGGGAAATTACAGATGTACAAATGTAATAGGTAGCAAGGAGTAGAAAAGACAACTTTTAATGACTTAAAGCCTTAAGCTGTTTTTTTAAAGCCAACGCGCAGTGATATGTTTGGTCAAAAACAATATCAACAAACTGTGTATGCAACGCCTAGCTCTAATTTTAGAAAGTGATTTTAAAGTAGAGCACACAGGCTCGGTTCTCAAGCTGCTCCTAAAGGACTGTACTCAAAATATTGATGTTGAAAAATGTAACAAGATCTTCTTTGCAATATTAATTGAGACATTTACACAAGAATAGACTTATCAACCTGCTGATTATTGCATTACTGTGCTGAGGTTAAAAGGTGATTTATTTGTTTGGTGTTTACTGCGTGTTTTCCTTTCTTTTTTTTTTACACTCTATTATTATCATTTTCCTTATTTTCTGTCATGATCCTGTTTTGCAACATTTTCTTCTTTCATTTTTTTTCCTTCTCCCCATTTATTACAGCCTTTAGATTATGTTTCTGAGTAGACTGCTCCATTGCACTTCCACGTGCTGTGTCTTGCTGCGCGCTTTGAACATTATCGATTCCCCATTTTGCCCTTCACAGTTCGTGCCGTTCAGAGACTACATGGACCGCACGGGGAACCACGTCCTGAGCATGGCGCGTTTAGCCAAAGACGTGTTAGCCGAGATCCCCGACCAGCTCATCCTGTACATGAAGAACAGAGCCATCAAACCCAACCCCGTCCCACCTCTGTACTTGTCCGGAGACCAGTCCCAGACCAACCCCGTGTGACCCCGCCCTTCACCGCCCCCCACCCCCCTGACACACTGTGGTGGACAAGACCCTCAGAGATCCGTTCATGGAAACTCGTCACGGCTCTTTGCGGATATATTGAGACTCCATTTTGTCCGGAGCCTGGATTGATGGAAGTGCAGAAGATGTGAAGAAGCGTGCACTGGGCAGAGATGCGGGGCTTAGTGGTGTACCTGTCCAAGTGATATTCTGGCATTAGCGAATAATCCCGTAGAGGGCCCCGGTCCTGGAGGTGTCCATACAGTATTAGAATGTGTGTATCATGTGTGTGATACCTTTTGGGTCAAGTGTGTTCAAATAGGAAATCAATGTATAGCTCATTTATTTATTGCAGAAATTATTTATTCCTTTACAAGGGTTTTATTAAAGGGATGGGGATCAAAGACATAACTCTTGGTAGTTTTCCATCCCTATATTTTGTGACAAGTGTAATAATAAAGTCATTTCTATCTTTGATAAGAACTGTATTTTAAGAGCATGTTTATCGATTGTTTTGGCTGATGTACTTAGATGATAGGGGAGGACCTGCTGCAATGTTTTTTTTTCTTTCCATGAACAGATTTTCCTGCATCACGTCTTTTACCAATATTTCTAGTCTTTATAAAAACAGAATGCACTACTGTCCAAATCAAAGCACAACCGTAATGTAAGAGTCTTTGAAGGCACCACAAAAGACATAATGGAAAGTATTGTGATTTATGTTTGTCTGTTTCCAACACACACTTTACTGTTCAAATGATAAAACAAACAAATCTTACCGTACGAATGAATTCATATTTCTCAATGGGCTGCCATTGTGTGCACAGGAGCTTGGAGACGGCATGTACATCAGACTTGCATTTCCTTCCATTATGTTCTCTGTGGTTGCCAGAAGTATTTGTAATACTTTTTAAGGACCCTTCAAACCCTTTTTGCAAAAATGATGTCAACATACGCCTGTCATGTTCCTTTTGAATCATTATCCCAGAATATATGAAAGCAAATCTTGCAACAGAGAATTAGATGTTGGGAATGCTCCACACTGCACAAACTCTTTTCTTCTCATTTTACCATTGATCTGAAAACTCAGACTATTGGGTTATTGTTATTACATAAACAAACTGTTTTATGTAATAATATGTTTCTTTTTGTGACTTTACACAATCTATTTCTAAGGACCATTTTCACCTGTTCCTCCTCTAACACATTAGATATCTTATCCCAAATGTGCCTATATTATACGGAAACATATCCCACTTTTATTTCTTTGAAGACAAATCTCATTCATAACCAACTGTGGTGACAATGACACTGTTGCAAGATTAGGTTTAATACAACAGATGGGCTGTTTTATACTCAGCTCTGCAGAATATCCTTGTTTCTCATTCAAACTGTTTGTGTGCTGTGGTCACACAGAGCGAGTTAAGGTAATGATAGTTGCTTTATCTGTGTTTTTAAAAAAAGTTTACAAAGACAAGTTGGATAGTCTTCTGAGAATGTGAAATTCAAACTTTCATTTGGGTTTTTGGCATTACCACGCCATTAGCACAAATCTTTTCTCCTGCATAATGTTGCTTTAATGTTGCTCTTCTCCAAGTCAATAATGCACAAGCTCTTAGGCCTAGTTTTATGTGTTAGGTCGCTGTTAATTATGGCATTTCTCACTCAGAAATCATTTTCTTTGCTGCCAAAATCACTTGTACATTGGTGAAATGAAGACATGATATTTAGTTGTGTAACACTCATAAAATACCAATATACCTCAAAAAAACCTAAGAAGCCAAACGGAAATTATTACTATTATGTATTCTTTAATTACAACGCAATTATGAATTCAACATCAATTGCCATTTTATAAGACGTGGACTTTTCAATTAACCTCGGCTCTTAGTCACATTTTCATTGTTTATGGACATAATCAGACCAAACTCACTTGTGCTGTTTACAGGCTTGAAAGTGAATAATGAATCACATCATGCAAATGTGTGAGAGGCAAAGAGGAGAAAGGGGCCAATTGTTGTGTGCACTTTTTTTTTGACACTTTGCCAGCTCCAGAAAAAAATATTATATTATATGTAATGTCTCTGAGGGCTGTCACCTCTGTACGAAGCTACAAATCTCATTGTGAAGAAAAACAATGCATGAATGAATGAGCACAGTAATGAGACTTATGCAACTATGGCACATTTGATTTCAATCCACATTTGGTTCTTTTCATTTTAATCTGAGCACCCATTCAAGCAAAATATTATGACTTTATAGTTTCAGTATATACGGCCAATTGTTTGATAAGGACTGTTTTCTCCAATGTCATTATCTCGTATTTCCTTGCCAAAAATGACTGAAAGTTACAGTTATGCTTTTAAATATATTTTTAACAGCTTGATAAACCTGAAATACAGTAATTGCTGGACTATTACACACACATGTACTGTATATAAACCACTCCAACTGAATATTCTTATATAATTTGTCCCTATGTAGGTCGTGATGTAACGCACCTTTAGCCAAAGGAGAGCTGTTAGAGCAAAACAAAGCCAAACAGTTTTAACTAGTCATGAACAAGACTTAGTTTGAACACACTATTCATTATAATCATAGCTTGTAAAAATACATCGCTTTTAGACCAGTTCAGTGACTGCATACACATCATGGCAACGGAAAAAATGGCTTTTCCAACTAATGTTTATGGAACCACGCATACCTGATACAAAATGATCACTGCAGATGGTTGGATGCCAGCCCTTGATAGATTGAAACCAGGCCAGTGTTGCTTTTGTAAGAGCGCCCCTTGGTATGCAGTCCCTGTTCAGTATTTGGGTTTTTAAAGCACTGATCTGCGAGTAAATGCAGTATTGTGCCAAAGTGTTCGCACAACTTCCTGATAGCGTAGGCTGTAATAGTCAATAGGCCGCAGGCTACAAACCACTGGAGACAAAAAAAAACGCTTATAATCAATTACAAGACAATTATGATACGTCACAATGTCTTCAACAGTGGTCATAATGTTATGCCTGATCTGGTGTATTTTCATATTACTTTGTTGTACATACATATATCCATGCGTTGAAAACATCGAGTGCCAAGCCCACACCGTTTCTGCGGCAAAGTGCATGCAAATACCAAATTCAGCAGTGCGTTTGGTTCGCCTCATTCCCCTCTTACTACAGTTTGCTGGTTGCCTATAGCTGGGACAATGTTTAGAGATCCACTCCGCATGACGCATCTCGACTTCCCTCCTTTTCCGTTTTAGTTTGCGAGATCACCTCTGTGTTCAGTTGGGCCACTCCTCCTGTTCTATCCAGGGTGTTTACATACCTCTTGGACTTTTGCATGCTGAATATTTCCAAACCAGGTGTTGGACATGATCTTGTCGTTATGCTGTGGTTTGTGAGATGCTTTGTAATGGATTGCCTTAACTGACCTTAAAGAATAAAATACTGACAACTTTGGCAGATGCAACATTTGTCTTGTCTAATTTCGTACTTTTTTTACAGAGCCATGTTCTATAACCAAGACATGGAACACGGGCCTAATGTGAATGAATAAATCCAACAGTTCTTTCTCTATGCGTGACAGTTCCCAGGATGATCCCGACTGGAGCCCAACAGGGAAAGGCCTCACATATTCTTTTTAACTCTAGAGGATACGGAGTGGAATATGATAAAACCCCAATGGTGGAAGGGGTAATGTAATTTTCATGAAGGTTCTGCATAGTAAAGCTTTAAACAAGGACACGGTGGAGACAGAACTTCAGCCTCAATTTCTACAGGGAAGGGCAAAGAAAATGATGGCTTTATGTATAAGGGACAAAATGTCAGGTGCCATTTTGTAGATAAGAGATGAATGTTCATTAAGGGGAGGGGGATTCGAGGCAGGGATGAGGTTACAAAAGGGGAAACAGTTTGGAATATCTTTGGACTGTTTATAAGAATACATTAACAAGAAAAACCTGTACTAAAAAGTTACTCTCGAGGCTGATAATATTGGTGTTCAAACGGCAAACGATAGCTTCGAGCGCTAACGACTTAAATCTCCTTCAAATCATGTGGCATAGACATACAAAATGTGCATGCAGCAGGTTTTGAAGCTCATTTCATCCTACCCCGGCCCATTTGCTGGTGGTAAATCATCAACTTTGTGAAGTCCACAGAGACGAGTTGTTGTTTTCTTAGGCTCAACAAAAATAAATCAATTTAATCCATTCAACTGTTTGTTGAAGCAT
>JAPMNZ010839696.1:0-14015 GCA_029875035.1 Pomatoschistus microps | reverse complement strand
TAGATGTTTAGCCTTCCCTGAATCTTACCTTCCTCACCATATGCTGACTAAAGAGGACTGATTTAAGCCTAACCTTGAATAAAAAGAGAGATATACTAATATCACTATATAAGTAAAAAAGGTGGGATCAATTTGTTTGTATTGAAAAAATATGCTTTGTATCATCTCGTGACCTCCAGCTAGTGTCCCAAACCCTCTTCTTTAGGAACCACTCGGAAGAAACACCAAGTAAAAAAAAAAAGTTTTTTGCTCAAAAACCCAGGGTTCCTCTTCCTTCCACACTGATCAGCACGGGCTGGTGTGTCAAAATGACTCAGCATTTAACCTCCCTAACAACCTAGACTTTGTGCCAGGGCATGTTCAGGGACAAACTTCAGATCAAAAATTACAGAAATTTAAACAGCAGTAAAATTTTGAGAGCGCCGTTTGAGAATCAGGAAACTGGAGAATGTCCTTTAATAAACAGTATGTCTTTTAAAGACTACTATAGTTGAAACCGGATGAATGTGCATTTTCCCTGTTTAAACAAACACTATGGTAATTTCCTTTTATACATGTTCTTTTAACAAGACAAAAAAAGATAGTACTACTTAATTACGCCTAAGCCTTAATTTCCCTTTATAATGTGATTCCCTCTGGTACCGGATGCACTGTGCTGTGACTTTAGTGGTCTTATTTTGAAAGTCAGAAGTCTATTTGTACCCTTTTATTTTGACACGTCTTTGTCCAGTCTTTGACCCCTTCCCTGTCAGATCTAAACAACACTTCGTTTTCCACTGTTGTTCCTGGTCTCCAATATGTGAAGGCCCAAAGATAAGTTTTGGATGCCGGTACCACTCCTGTACTCTGAAAACAATTCAAAGGGACGAGTTCTCCATGGCAACGCTGTGACTGTATTAGAAAACATCAGCTCAGTATTATGATGTTAGTGACTTCATGAAGGAGGAGTAGAGGAGGAGCTGGGGAAGTCCTGACCCAGTGCCCAGAGCCTGGAGTTACCCACAGGGCCCTTCACCCAGCCGTCCTGCGCTGTGGTCACTTATGTCATTTAAGCAGGGGAAAGTCTTCTTCAAATCATAGAGCTGGAGTGTACACTCTGTTCTTGTTGGTGTGTAGCCAGTGCGAAACAGAGGAGAGAGACGCGAGCCACGTTCAGCCTCATGTTTTAAGAAGACATTATGAGATATGTCGACTTTATGAAGCTTTTAACCATGTTGCAACCTTATTCCTCATCAAAATCATACCTGGGGTTGTTTCTCCATTCGTCCACACTAAAATCAGGAACTTATGACAGAGACATATAACTCAGCTCCTTCTGTATAAAAGCTCCCATGCCACTTTCAAGCGAGCTCGGACACTCAGATATCTTGGAAATCTTTCTACTCCCCAAATCAGAGCGTTCATGAGGAGCTGGTGACTGACTGACAAACAGAGCAGCGAAAACAATAACAAATGTGCAAAAATGTAACTGATTCTCTTTGCTGGCTCATGAGAAAGGCACACACTCTGGACCATGGAGTTGAGTTCATTTCAATTTTTTTGAGTGGGAAGTCAGAACTTCCCAGTTTCCGAGATTGTATAAGTCTGACAGTGCATAAGTCTGAGCACAGGTTTAAATACAAATTAAAAAAAAACAACGCTTACACATTTACACATATCCCTTCACTTTATGTCCAATATTAGTAATTAAAAAAGACATTACTTTGTACAAGTTGAATGTGCCAAGCCAGAGCCGAACTCTGTGTTCTAAAACCAGCCAGATGTACTGTATGTAATGTTCTTTCCTGCTGAGCCCACAGAAACCCAGCCTTCTTTATACATTTATGTCATTATTCCGCCAATCCTGACCGCTCCAGGCTCTCAATACACTCCGTGGTTGAGTCTTTCTGCTGCTCCGGTGGTGGTGGTTGGAGGTGGTTGGAGGTGGTTGGAGGGGGTCGGAGGGGCAGGTGGAGGAGGAGGCTCAGGACAGTAGAGTCTGGACCTGCTGGGGTGAGCGAGGCATGAGGCTTTCGGGTTCCTTGTAGCCGTTAGCCGGGCTGGTGAGTGCGGCGTACACCTCCCTGTACGCCCTGCACACCAGCTCTGTGGACTGGCGGAAGATCTGCTCCCTGTGGCAAAGCGAGAACACAAGTTAGAGCTGAAGAACTGTGGGAGCACTACGACTGGTTTCTCCTACCACTTAAAAAAGGAAAAATAGCTATGATGTTGATTGGGGGTTTCGATGTGTCAGTGTGTTCGGCGTCTCGCTTCCGTCATCACCGTGTGTGGAGTGATTGTAACAAACTCTGAAATCTGAACATTGTAAACTGCTTTGGGGGACATAGGTCTGTAAAATGCGCTAAATAAGTGAACATCACTCACTTACAACTTACTAATGAGACTATTTACCGGCTTTCAGGGAGAGTTTCTAGTTTCTCAGATCATTTTTAAGGAAACTTCCAGAATGTCAATTTCCACTTTGTTTCCAACAGAAAAAAAACATTTCAGAGGTCAATTCAGTGGTCACTTTAACACGGTTCACGGTTTGTTTATGCTCTTTTGTTACAGCATGCTTCTCATCACTATATGCGTACTCCAACAACATCATATAGCAAGACATCATATAGTATAATATGACATCATATAGTATAACATCAGAAAACTGTAGCCCTCAGTCCTGCTCCTGCCCCTCAGCACGGTGTCCTCCGCAGCAGTTTTTTACAGAGAATGCACGGCTTTTAAAAGCTGCAGCAGCACTCAGACTTTCAACCAACAGGTTTGATATTTCTGCGGTCACACTTTCACAGTCGTGAGGCCAGGGCCGATGGGGGTGAACCCAGAAAGAGTATTATCCAATGCTTTTGTATGCCACCTTCTTTCCTCTCGAAAACGGCGGCTTTACAGGATGGTCCAAAAGTTGGCTCTTGGTCTAGTTTAGCCGCTGTGGACTTTTGAATGCACTTGTTAAATGAATGGGGCTAACGCAAGCGCAGATGCATTTTTTTTCACATTTTCTTTTGAAAAAACGCACTGAAGGGAAAAGTGGTAGCATTAGTTTCAACGGCGGAGATAGTCGTGACTACGTCCATCGATAACTAGTCTATGATCATCACACAATATTGTGCCTAACCACAATACCATAGATTGATACAGCCCTACACAAGATGTTATGAGTTAGCTGGGAACAAAAACACCTTTCTCTTAAATTGGTTCATATGTAGAATCGGCAGGTATCGAAATAATTGAGATTTATCTTTTTTTGAGATAATATTGAACATCAAAAGCTGGAGCGGTGCATCTTTCGTTTTTTAAGAGCAAACTAAAAATCCTTCCAAAAAAGTACTGATCTGCACTTCTAACCGTGACTGCTGACGCGTCTTGCCCAATGGCACATCTGACATTTGTGTTAGAGCATGGGAAAGCTCTAAGCCCCGCCCAACAAAGCAAAGACAATCCTGAAGTGACTTTGGCGTCTGTCAAAGCTGAGAGAGCATTGTCTGCTCACATGAGTCACTGGGACGGCAGTTGTGACGCTCCATCGTGCTGCGCCTGCATTCTTTAAACGCGCCTCATCATACAAAGCATTTCACGTGTTCAAAATAGTCGTCCTGGATAAAAAAAAAAAAGGGTGAGCCTCGTCAGTGTGGTGCTTTTGCTTCTGTTCAGGTGTGACTTTGTGTGATTTGAGGTCAGGCTGCGCGCGCTCGGATGTGGAAATGGTGAGTCACGGGTCGCAGGGAGATGAGCGCGAGTGTAAAGTGCGGTAATTATCTCCCCCTTTGTTTCGTGTGACGTGATGAAGCGGCAGACTGTGGGGCACGCTCGGGACACTTTCAATTCACCGTTACTATTTTTGAATTGTTATATACATGGACTATGGACTACTTTTTAAATGAGAGATGCCACTTTACACAGCAGAATGAAAAGTGAAAGTCAATTTGAGCAGAACAAATTTAACAGGCGTCAATGAGGCCAAGAAATGTGAAAGTGATTTTTTTTTCAATTGTGCTACTTACAGTATTTTTGGCTTACAGAATGTGTATTTGAAGCAATTGAGTTCTCATTTTATGGAGGAATTTGAAACTTAACCCTGACCCCTCAAATTAAGATACATTCAGCCAAATTCAAGCTATTTGTTCCAAATTTCAGTCAATTTTTCCATTTCCTCTATTTTTCATTTTTTAAATAGTTTCATTTTAGTCCAGCCAAAGTCAAGCAATACAGCAACACAGACTGAGATCGTCAACAATCAGGAAACAAAGCTGCAGAGATGGATATAGATAAATAGATAGATAAATACAGAGATAAATAGATAGATAAATAGATCGATAAATATATACTTTTTTGATCCAAAGAGGAAATTGTAAAACAGACGTGCAGCCCCTCCACGCAGAGCAATGATGATAAAAAAGGTTTGGGAGAGAAAGCCATACATTCTGTGTTTAAAAAATAATCCATGAAACTAAAAATTTAAAGCCAGAATTAGGAAGTGTGGAGAGTTTGAAAAACATTATTGTCCTTCTTCCTACATACGTTGGAAATGTAAAGATGTCCTGAGGAAATATGTGGATCAATGAGCGAGAGGTGTATTGTCGGAGAGTGTTGGGGTCTGTGTGTTGTCTTGTCTTATACCATCTGTGGGAGGGTCATGTATTGTCATGTATTGTATTACTGTATGTTCTGTAGAGTTATGCGTGTTTGAATTCTACTGCATAACACTGCAAGTGTTTTGTGTGGCATGTGTGATGGGGATGGCATCAATAAAGCAATTTCTTCACCCAACCCTTTTTCAAACCTTTTGTATTTAATGTTATTTGTTTGTTATGTTGATATACAGTATGTGAACATATGTGTTGTGCAGGTTCCAAAATAAATAGTAAGCTAAAAATCAGGGTGTTTTTTACTCAGGGGGGAAAGCTCTCTTACAACTCAGCTCATTGATGTTATAAGTTTAATGTAGAGTTTATTGGACATTATGTGGCTTCACAACAGCACCAACGATTAGTGTAAACGTGCATTTTTTATCATTAAAGATCTCAAAAATTATGCAAAAAAACAATTAAATCCCTCCCATGGAGGTGTACACTTTTCAGCAGAAACTGTATAACATGCTGTGGTTGCCCATAGCAACCTCTTACCATCAAAGCTGCAAAAAAACAATTAAATCCCTCCCATTTCAGACCACACTTTTCTTTACTCAAATGTGTGATAAAACTGGTTCATATAACTTGAAATACACAGTTTATTGAAACTGGTAGAAAGTAGACAGTATGTTGCTATGGTAACTAGTATTTTCTCCTCTCTGATGAGTGAGACTGGGAGTCAAAGGGAGACTCAGATATCAAAATTAAAGGATAATTTCATAAAAATAGTTACTTTGAAATAGACTATCAACAGATACAAAAAAGTCTTAAGAGAAATTACATTTCCAAAGCTAGTAGCCGTCAAATTGACTGCTATGGGAGCTCTAGTTTTAATAGTGAGAGCCTTTTTTAAACTGTGATGCATCAATTATAGGTTTCATGTCTAATTAGTGTTTTTTTTCCCCCATTTTCGCACATAATGTACAAATTTGCTGATGAATATACATGCTGTTTAGGATGCTTGCTCTCCCCCCAGAGACTCCCCCCACACGAGGCCACAGTGGGAGGGCCGTAGCCTGCGCCACTTCTCCCACTCGCGGACCTAATTGTGCCCCGGGAGAACAAAACCTACTGCTACGCCTCGCAAAAGCACACTGCATTAGCTTTTAGGGGTAGATATGTTGTTTGGTGAATGGGTGGTAAGGTGTGTGTGTGTGTAAATGTGTGAGTGTGTGTGTGTGGGTGTGTGTGTGTGCATGTGTGAGAGTGTGTATGTGTGTTGAGAAATGGAGCTTGAAGCTAATTGATGGTGTCCGCATCAGTCCTGCCGCGCGGCCTCCAATAATAAGAGAACATTAACCTGATGTTCGGAGCTCGGTGCTTTTCCCGGTAAAACGTGACTCACACAAAGTAGCCTCAAATGTTAGTCTAGGAGAGGGCTGAGGAGAGAGGAAAGGAGAGAGGAGATACAAGAGCGGAAGGGAAGACAGGTGAGAGTGTAGAGAGGAGAAGAGAGGAGAGTGTGCAGGGGAGAGAGAGGAGGAGGAGAGAAGAGAAGCGAGAGCAGGGGGGAAGAGAAGAGTGGAGAGAAGGCCGGAGAATGAGACATGAAGAGATAGAAGTCTAGAGATAGAGACTTAGGTAGGTTAGTAGTTATTTTTTCCATTTTCCCTTTGTTAGATTAGCAAATGAGCTCTCAGCACGAAGAGTCACATAGCAAAAATGCAAAAGATCAAAACAAAACATTTACCTAGATGAAGACCAAAACCAGCAAGCTATTTTAATGGGAGGGAAAAGGTACCCTAACTTTAATTCAATGAGTCTTTGAAGAACTTCAGGAGGAGACACAGAGATCTGATATAGTGTATATAAAGTGACAGTGGTTGACCGTGGTGCAGAACTCTCAAACTCCCTGGCCTCTGGTCGATGAACCGAGCTGAGAGAGGGATAACCACCAAAACATTGATTTTTTGTTATTTAAATATCAATGAAAGTATCAATGAAAGTATTAGGTGAAAATACCTTCATCATTGTGTGCTTCACAGATGATGAGCTATATAAAACTTTCCACAAACACTTGATTCTTGGTTTTCATTTCTGTTCTAGGAGCAAACCCTTCCTCTACTGTTAATAATACAGAACAAGAGGACTCTTTTCATCAGTCCTGGAGCTAAACTGTGTGCAAAGTGAAGTGGTGTGAGCAGTTTTAGTGTTTGTATATTTTGCACGCACAATATCAAGATAATTACTACCTACTGCAGCCCATCTTCCCCCAGACTCGACCTTACGCGGGCCCCGCTAAATTGAGTTTGAGACCACTGGTGTCGATGGAACTGAAACAACTTCAAGGCCGTGGCCCTTTTCACAGTGTTTGAGGCGACAGTGTGATTGGAGGCACTCACTTGATGGCTGCACTGAGCAGGAAGTTGAGTTGTGGCATCACCAGTGTGTCTGGAGACGATAAGTACCGATCAAACTGCACCTGGTATTGTCGATAAATCAAAAACATAACCATTTTATTAGCACAGCGACTTTAAAGAGTTGGAGAACATAGGACAGTTCTAATACTTACCATAGCGGCTTTGACTGAGGAGTTGTCCATGCTAGGAAGGAGAGACAGAGGACCCTACGAAATAATGGGAAGTTAAAGCTAAACCCAACAATACATTGTTTAAATAATACATATATAATCGGGATAGGGTATTGCTGCTTAAACTCGTCTCTACATGGAGCCTTGTATTTTGAGAACATGTGCACACATTTGTATTTTGAGAATCAGGAAACAGTTTGGCTGCAAAAGTATCATTATAGTGAGGGAACACTGTACCCCAGTTTTACAGCTATAAATAGTGCCGTTACTCCAAAATAATGGCATAATTTCACCTTTCTGTCTTTAAATAAACCGGCCACATTTGAATTGTAATATCTTTTTATCCAAGTATTGATCAGAATGTAGGGCACTGGAATGCTGCGCAGAGGTAAACTTCCAGATATAGTCACTCCAATTTTGTTACAAAAACTTCTAATCATGCCTGCCAAAACCGGCTCGGAGCATGTCCTGGGGTAACCCCGGTGGAGAATGTAGGTTACAGCATGTTAACCATCAACCTCATGGGGCCCCCCACCCCAACAAAGAAGGGCCACCTATGCACGGGGCCCCCACGCCGGACCTGCAGCGCGGCCTTTTGTTCTGCCGTGCACATGTAGGTCACAGAGATCAACAACTTACTCGGGCTAAAAACAGCAGCGAAACGGAGGCTGTTATGAGGATATTGTGGAACGCGGAGCAGCGAGATTAAAGAAGGGCAAATTATAACTGCAGTTTGAAAGGTTGAATCGAGCAGAGTGTAAAAGCAAGCAGGGGCATCTAAGTGGAAATATAGGTAAGTAGGTGAGCTACAAACAAGATCAAAAAGGCAGGCAATTATTTCAGGCTAAAAAAAGATTTAAACTTCTGAATTAAAACGTGGAAGAAGCAGAGAAAGCAGAAAGTTAAACCTTTAGGCGCCAAAGATACAGAAATACACTACCTAAAAAACTCTAAAATGTGGAGGGTAAAAATCAAAGTAATAATCTATGATAGATTACACAACCAGATATTTTATTTGAATTTGTAAATTTTATTCAAATATTCAAACTTTTTTTTTTTTCAAATCTATGTTCTCTTTTGAAATAAGTGTATGCATATTCAACATATATAAAATAAATAGTGTGCAGCCCTTTATGGAGCAGTAAACATTTGGCATAGGTGTAAATCAAAGCGTCACAGTTTGGGACAGTCGCATGCGCCGTTCTGTGATTTTTAATTATTGCTCCATGATAAACTAGCCGTATTCTATTTGAATGGGGTTTCTAGGCTATATTCTCACAAAAAAGCTCAAATACGTTTATTTTTACTACCGTTTGTACCACAGCCATAGACAAAAACCCAATTACATATTTTGTTCACATTGGACCTGAAGCAGCATCTCCCTTGAACTTGAAGCTAGCGTGACAAAGACGCCTCATTGTAATCCTCAAGGTAAGTACCTTTGAAGCAATTAAGCGCCTGCAATTACCTGGACGTCCACTTTATGCTGACTTTAAAGGCCTAAATTGCCCACATTAAAGCAGCGCATGGCAGGGTTAAGAGCCGGAGCGCACTACTTACACATGGGTTTATGAGGCATGGGGCCTTTTTACTAATTCAACACGCCACACGGTAAAAGGAATCATCGTGTAATCAGATGGAAAAGGTTTTGTCCTGATGCATACATATTTTTGGAAAAGTAGTTCTTGGATCAAAATAACATGGGAAGTGGGCTATTAGTGGTATGTAATGCTTTTTTAATGTTAAAAAACAAAAGTGAGTTACGTACACAGAGCAAATGTACTTTGTACCATTTATATACAGAGGGGAAATATAGTCAGACACAGAGTCTGCAAGTCCATACACACTTTAAACACTTTATCTTATCTTATCTTGCACTTAAAAAGATGCCTGTAAAATTCATCATAGGCATTTCCAACTTCCTCTCGTACACCTCAACTATGAGAGACAAAATAAGAAAAACACAAAAACCAGAAAAGTAAATGATTTTTGAAAACTTTATTTGCAAATTAGGGTTGAAAATATGTCTTTAGTCAATAAGTCCAGGTCAATACTTCGTTTTATGTTCTGTAGGTTTTTCACACTGTTGGTATTCTGGCCCATTCCTCCGTGCAGATCTCTACTAGAGCATACCCCATAGAAATGTTAACATTTTCTATGGGGTTGAGGCCACTCTAGGACCATGTCATGCATCTTACAAAACCACTTGGAATCCTTGTCATGATGAAAGAGTAAGCCACGTTTCACCTTCAGTGGCCTTCCTGATGGAAGGTGAAATGGCCCCAGTCATTCTTTCCTTGACGTAGGTGTGGTGACCTTTGGATGCAACTCGGTAGTCCTCCAAACACACTACAGATTGGGTTTTTACCAAAAATAAAAATAATTTTGTTTTTTATTTGACTAACGTACAGTCTCCAAATCCTCTTCTGGATCATCCAAGATACCAGCAACAGAGAGTAAAAAAACTTGAGAGGACTTGCAGAAAACATTGGACCTCTGTCAGTGTCAACAAAGGCTATTTAATAGAAATGGAATTTTGTATTTCTTTTTCTCCTTTTGTCTCTCATTGTTGAGGTTTACAGAGGAACATCACAAAAATCTCTAATTTTTGCACATGTTGTGGCTGACTAAATACGTTATTTCCACACTGAAAATATAAAAAAGATTTCTAAAACCAGGAGAAACAAATTTTTTTGACCATGTTACAACATTGATCCCTCATCATAAACAGACTTGTTTTTAGCTCCATCCTTAATAATAAACTGGGACAAGCACGTCTCCCCACCCCTTCTGTGTAAATACTTCTGTCTCAATCTTGCTATGCAAAAGGATGAGCCAACAGTGACCTCTGCTGGTTAGGGAATTTGTATGAGAATGATTCAACCACACAAAATATTCGGGTGAGCAATACTAAGTAATGTACAAGTTTGAGTCTCGATTGGAGCAGGTTTGACTTGATGGCTGAACATTGAGAAAGTTAGACCACTACACACCATCCAAAACTATTCAATTATGTTTGTAAAAAAAAAAAAAACAATCCCTAACTTTCAATATGAAAAGGTAATTGGGGACACCAACTTAAAAACATATGGCTTAATTACAAGAAAGAACATATTTGGTACTGTCTGTGAGCCAACGACTGCTACCTTTAGGAGCGTAAATACAGAAAAAGCATGATGGACAATCATCATTAGTAGTAAAATGTTCAAATCAATCTGAGAATAGAAATTATAATTGTACTTTAATTTTCCTTCAGCAGTTGACAGTTTTCTAAATAGCTGTTTCCCTTTTTGAAGATGACAAGCTGCTTTTATCCGTTTTTATCTCTAAGTGAATACATCCGAATGGGTATAATGCGGACTGATTGGCTGCTCGTCTGTCATTTGGAGCTTTGGGAGCAGAGGCCACCCAAAAACAGCCAGACGTTGGAAATGACAGCGTGTGCAGCTCTGGGTGTGCCGTGTCCCGGTGTGACCCCAGCCACAGTGCTTCTTCTAACTCAGCCCAAGTGCAAAAGTGTGAGAAGACTTCATTTCCATGGTATTCACTTTATGGCCGAACGATAATTGTCTTTTTTTCCTCTCATTCAGTGACATGAAAGAAACTGTTATAAAGCTGCCCATGCGGTTGCCATGGTGAGGGCAGTTGGAAGGGCAGCAGCGGTCGTAGGACTATGGTAAAAGCTAATTCAATCATTAAAGGGCAAATCAGTTTCAGTTTTCTAGTGGAATGACACATGTTTTTGAATATAAATAATAGATTTATACGGACGAAGCAACAGTTTATGAGGGAAATGTGTGTGGGGAAAAAACTCATCACACATCACAGGTTAGTTTACAGATAATTGTATTTTTCCTTTGAATTCATTATTTTGTCCCACTATATCATATTAGATTCTTATTCAAAGTATATGTTCTCTGCACATTGGAGATGTCATCAACCACATGCAAGGGGTAAAAGTATATCATAAACTGGATAAAATAAAATTGGAAAAATATATATCAAATTAATCATATTGAAGTGTAAGAATTAAAACAAAATTTTTATTTCAAAGAGAAAACACGCACAGAGAGGATAGTTTTTTATCTGGAAACAATGTTGGGTCATGGTTAAACACTCCAAAGTGCAGATTGTAGAGGAGTGTACGTTTCTGGAGGAGTCAAGTTTAACTTATAACTGGGTTTTTAATAGGACAAAAACACTAATTCGGTTGATTAGAGCGTTCGCTGGGATGCAGGACATTTCGATACGATAATGGCTTCTTTCCAAAATCTGTTATCATTTTGAAGCACGTGTTATTGAAGCTGTTTTTGTTGATTGGTTTCTCAGTCTATGATAATTGTTTCCCGTACTTTTAGCTTGTTTTGTTTATGAATTTGTCTGGAGCACACTGGGGTACTTTTGCACATGTATCCCAATGTGGTTTTACTGCAAATGGCAAATAACCTCAATGTGATCTGAATCTAAAGTTCTTTTTGAAAGACAACAACTGGTGGAGATGTAATTGCCTTGTTGACACGTGAGCCATCTTCAGAGCTGTCTCAAATCTGAGCCTTAACTTCTCTTTTAATGATTTTGTAATGTATTTATTGTCTCTTTTTTAACCAGTTTGCATCTTTTAACTCTAACCTATGTATGTATGTTTGTATGACTGCGAGCGACTGGAACCAATGCACAATTTCCTTCGGGATCAATAAAGTATGTATCTATCCATCTATCTAAATCCTTATGGTCCCTTTTTAAGTGGTGTTTTGAATAGTAGTCATTTTTTAATTTTCTAAAAAAAAGTGCCACTAAAAAGGGTCTTTTGGGCCGGATTTGGACGTGCCTGTGCTTAAGTCTATAAGTGCAATAGGTCTTGTACTGTCTGGGTATATATGAGTAGTGCAACACATAGAGCCTCCAGCTGCAGTGATGAGTACAAACTGTGAGTGTGGATAGAGACCTGTTCGGGGCCGTGCTGCTGGACGCAGTTGTAGATGTAGCTGAGTCCGGCTCTGGTCAGGACGTATGAAGCCTGCTCGTTGATCAGCGTGTCAAGATGAGCCTCAATCTGCGGAGCGAGAACAAGGGCTGAACACGGGAGAAAAGCAGCGCGCCTCACAGAAAGCTGCCGCATTCAAAGCCAATGCTACTCAGCCTTAATGGAGACGCGCTGCCAGCTTTCAATTACAAAAGGCGCGCTAAAAAAAGACGGCTGGATGGCGGCTTTCGAGCACAACAATGCATGACGCGCGCCCCTTCATGAGAGGGGAAAATGAAATCTTTTGGACAGATTATACGTGTGCATAAAAGAAGCGCAATTTAGCACAAAGGCAAGACTTTACAATTACACTTTCAAAACTTCCACATGGTTGCAAAAAAAAAAAGCAGATAGAAAATGACGGCATTCTGAAATAGAAAGGGTTACATTTTCTTTACACTTTTGAATGTATCTGGGGAAAAAATGGATCATAAAAGGGCTCTTAAACTTGTTCTCATTCCCTTAAATAGGTTAGCTGCTTTATTACCTGTTTGATAAGATATAGGATTTCTTTGTCCCACTATGGGCAGCACACATATAGGACACAAGCAGCAGGCCAAATACACATAGATACAGTAAGCAGCTCTAAAACCTTTCTTAAATTTGGCTACTGGGCTGTATTACACACTGTAATGCGCGTGATTGCAGTATTTACTATTTACAGATATACAGAATCGGCCGATCTTGTTGAACAGTCTGACAGCAGCTGTATACCTTGCGTTGCAACACCGACATTTCTTCACTGGATGATACTTTTTTTATAGCCAAACAACTAAGTATTCGTTAAATTGATATAGAATACAACATGGCCACAAAGGGCATTAGAAGCAATCTATAGTCCTCTTTTTATATTTTGTCATACTAACGGCAACTGTCTTTGTCATAACAAGTCTAAGCATTTGCGACAGTGACAGGTTGACTCATTCAGTGTTAAGTAATTGTACTCAGTAGCTTGACCATAGCTTGACAAGCCACACACAGTTAGCTGAAAGTGGCCGTGAATTCTGATTGGCAGCTGTCGAGGCAATCCAAGCCCTGTCCACAATTTCTGACCCAAAGCAGCCATTGAGATTATATACATAAAAGAGCACACTGTAGCTAAATCGGTCAGCCCCATATAGTAATCCAAGGTCTGTGTTATTCTATCACAGACTGTTTTCTTCCTTTGGGGTACATTATTCAGAACTACTCTAGAAATGGTATATTCCTTTGGAGGTAAACCATAATTTAATTTGAAAGGTTTGTTTGTTTTCATGCATCATACTAAAAAGACAGATTAGACAAATGGTTTCACTCCAGTTTTGAGAGCTCAGAGGCTCCAACACATTTGAATCAATCTGACAAAGAAAGCTTTAGTGTGTTTCGGGGCTTCATTTGCCCATCACAAATTTATTTTTGCTGCTGATTTAAGCACAACCACAGCAATCCATATAATAGAAATACATTATATAGATAAAATAAATATTATTTTCACATGTTCTGGTAGTGGTGGCTGACCTGGAACTCCAGCATCTCTAGCCTCTTGTCGGTAAACTCAAACAGAGCCAGAGAGGTCTTCATGACGTACAGGGAGTTGACCATGTATGTGGCCATGTCCGCCGTGCCCAGGTTACTGGCAGAGACCGTGCACAGCTGAAGTAGAGGGTCCAAGATACACGACAGAACCTGGGACAGGAGGAGAGTGCACACACATGAACTGAACTGGTCAGATACAGGCAAAATCCATGTATATATTATTAGGACAATATATATATATATATATATATAAATATATATATATAGTGGCGCTGAAAGACAAATCCACGCTTTTATCACCTCAGAGCTTGACTACTGTAAC
>JAPMNZ010839596.1:0-19000 GCA_029875035.1 Pomatoschistus microps | reverse complement strand
ACACACACACACACACACACACACACACACACACACACACACACACACACACACCAGACTCATTCTAGGCAATATGGGTGAAGTGTCTTGCCTAAGGACACAACAACAGCTTGGCACTTTACAGCCGCAGCCATGCCTAGAGCACATCGCCAGGGAAGCGTCCAGGAGGCTTCCAAAACTCAACAAGCTCCTCTCAATGTGGAGAAGCAGAAGCTCTAGTTCAAGATTCGTCTTCCTCACTCTGCAGAGGAAACGCAATTTGAGCTTGTATTCTTGATGGGTCATTGCCCAAAGCTCATGACCATAGGTGAGGGTGATGAGCAACATATGAAGATCTTATCTGTATGACTCATATCAGCAGGTTTTTACAAGTGCCCTCTTGGAAAACATCTGGATACACAGTTTAACTTGATTGTGACAGCATGTTCAAAACATTCAGGGCTCTTCTCTTAATTCTCACCCTATTTTTCTAGAATCACATATGCAAGGTAAGGACTATTATACCTGTATGTCAGAAATAGGCAGATAATGTTTGCAAAATGGATAAGGCAATTCAAATTTGACAGAACATGAATACTTTTGATTACCTTAAAATACTTTTACTTACAGTGGGACTTCATACTACAGATGAGACCCTAGAGAAAAGAAGAAAAGAGTTAATCTTGAAAAGCGGTGGGAGAAATGCTGAACCAAAACCTTATTTTTACTCATTCTCAGTATATGAAAAGGCCTACCTTTAGTTAGAACTGTAAAAACCTCAGCAATTCAGTGCTGCACTATACCACAACTGAATCATCGGTGCATGTGAGATGTATTGCTTTCCAAGAAACTGGATTTTGGCAGCTCATATGCGATCCTGTACACTTTTAGGGATTGGCCAATTCTTCAAACTATATTCAATTTCAGTTTATCTATTATTAAGGCAGAGGCAGAACACTTGTACGCCCATTCATGTTACAATTCAAGTTACACGATATTCGTCCAGGATAGACTGTGACAATTTGTTCTCTCAATTTTCATCTTTGTGCTGAGATTTTTCCACAACTGAGCCCCTTGAATCGACAGACTTCTGGCAAAATACATTTACAGTCAAATCTTAAAACGTATTTTCAATTTACAAAAACTAGATTAAGTTCAAGCTGTCCATTATATTATAAGATTATGCTATCAAGAATACATATGCATCTTATCAGTAAACATAAAAATCAGTTTGAGCATCATTCACCTCCATATTTGGGGACACAAGGGTGATTTTTCTAATATTTGAAGGAACATTTTTTTTTCTACTTCCAAACCCCTCTATTGTTTTTCATTAAATAAGATCACCAAATCATATAGACAGAAGGGACGAACATTTCTCAATTGTGCAGACTCAAGCAGACCTCATTGATTAAAGTGAGAAATTACATAAATCAATAAATCTTAAAGCAAGGTTAAAACAATGTCGTGCAAAGTATCTCGTGTTTTATATTGTTTTTCAATTTTTTTTTTTACCTGAGAACATTTTGAACCACACGCCTCTATCCTCTCCAATCTGTTGTGGTCTTCAGCTCCTGTCAAACGCATGCAGCAAAATATTATCAAGGAAACTAGTGGTACGTTTTTCACTTTAGAAAAACAGATGAGAACGTCCTCCATGATGCTAGTATCCACCTTCTCTGAGTGTAACAGGAAAAAGAGGGATAGATGTATTTCTTTGATGATGCCTTCAACAGATGAAGGCAAACTAAGAACACTCCTGTAATGTGAGGACATTTAAAAGTTCGGAGGAAAGGGGTGGTGCTTGGGGACATTAGGTGAAGGCGTACGCGCGTGTTATCATGTAGTTTTATATGTGGGAAAAAGGAGACCACATCCAGCTGTTTTGAAATAGTACAGTACGATTCCTGACAGTCATTAGTTATATTGCTCAAAACAGGACAAGGACGGTTGTTGTTACAACTAGGAAATCCCCATTTAATTTCTGAGAATTGTTTTGTTTTACGACTACCTTAATCCGTTGTACCACAAATCCAAGGAGTTAGAAACGCACACAAACGTATGCCAAATAAAAGGCTTTATTTAATGAAATGTTTTCTTTTTTTTACTCAAAAAACATAACATAGCAACAAATAACAAATACATACAATGTTGTACTTCTGGGGAGAAAAAGTTACTCACCTTACTTTCTCATTCCCTGTCCTTTTGTTGTCGAAAGGAGGTGGTAGTAATTGTGACCCTTCATTTTAAAATAACACATCTAGCTAAGTTAGAGCTGGAAATAGGTTTAGTGATATTTATCAGATAAAAATACAGACATGTATGACATCCTTTTTAACATAGCATATGACTCCATCTACTGGTACTTGCCGGTACTACAGGTGCATATATAAATAAGCCTATAATTGTTGTCCGTTGGTCCTTAACTAGCTATATGTCGTGCTGTCCAACTGCTTTTCATATATATGAGCTTTGATCATTACAATGTATTACTAATTCAAAGTCATAACAAGGCATGTATAAAACAAACAATGTGTAAAAAAAATAAAAAATAGCTAGCATGATGATGTAGTCAGAGAAGCCACAGCATCTTTGCAGCGTCCATGCGCCAGTGCGTCACGTGATGCGTTAATCGCTTGTATTTCCGCGTTGACAAAGCTAGTGCCGTTATCAATGACCCTCCGTGAAGATGTGCAGCTAACGCGCCCAGCCCTCTCCATCCACCCGGACCGCACCACCCACCCGCCCGCTTATCACATGAGAAGCTAGCCAGCGGAACAGTCCTCCACCGCCGCCTTTGTCCCGCTGCGGTCCGAGCTGGGGGGCCACCCGGGCAAAGGCAGCCGCGGCGCTGCTCAACGGCCCACGGAGCCTCCATCCACACGCCGCAACAACAACATGCTCACCCGGGTCAAGTCCGCTGTGGCCGGCTTCATGGGTGGCATCATGTCAAGTGGGGGCTCTGCGGGAGGGGGCAACGGAGGCTCAGAGCTCCCCCTCAAATTCCCGTACATGAGACCCGAGTTTTTGGGACTGTCACCGGATGAGATTGAGTGTTCTGCGGATCATGTCGCTCGTCCCATCCTCATTTTGAAGGAGACCAGGAGATTACCGTGGGCTACAGGATATGCGGAGTAAGTACCCCTTTGAGCTAGAGCAGGTGTAATAAGAGTGTAATGCACGGCCCCTGACATCATTATGAGCTCATGTTACCACCTCTCATCATTTCCACTCTCTCAGGACATGATGGCTGCAGGACTAGGATAAGTTTCAGGCGGTATATGAAATAGGGTTGTCCAAGATCCTTGATATACAGTATAATGCATCTCGTTTATCCCAACATATAGACTTGTAAGACTAACATTTTGTGAACAAATCAGACCACACCATGTCTTTGTCTTATTAGAAAACATTTTGCCTTCTGCATATTTGTAAGAAAGGGCCCTGTGAGTTACAATTTGACCCCTGGAACTGAAAGCAGAGTGGCTAAGTGCTAAGTGTCTTTTTCACTCTTCTGTCTGGAATAGCTGAAGATGTGACAGAAGTCAACTTTTACATACATGTATTTTATAACAAGTGATGCAACCAAATTGAACGATGTAGTTACATTGATTTTGAAGAGTTGATTGTTGTGTGGTTTGAATGTCAAAAACCCCAATGCTTTACTGGTTTGATTTGAGGATTTACATAGAATGGAGATGAAGAAGAAGAAGAAGAAGGTCCTTTATTCGTCCCACAATGGGGAAATTTCAGTTTGATGCATACACACATGATATACATATACAGATTGAGGGGTCTATCCCTTTTTCATTTTAATATCAGACAAATACAGACATTTAAAATTGTCCAATATGAACAACAGTATACTTAAATAATAAACACTAAATATTTGTTTATGATTTTTGTCAACTGTCTTCACGATCATTCACTTATTTATCAAGCTTTGAGATTGATTTGCCTGCACTTTGACATTACGGATCATTACTTGACAACATACAGTGATTACTAACACAAGCCCTGTTTCCACTAACCCGACATGGCCTCACTCTACTCTACTTGGCTCTAATCTACCCCGGTTGGGAGCGTTTCCATCGGCCCTGTTTAACCTGAGTTGAGCTGAGTATAGGGCCAAGTAGGGCTGGTGGATACTGGGCTTTAGAATCATGTGTAAAGCACCTGCCGAGTCAGGTCTGTTTGCACCATGGTTTGCACGTGTAGAGGGTGACTGGGGTATTAACCTGTTCTATTTATGTCACCACTGTGTCATCTGCAAGCAACAACCCCTGTCCAGCGACTGACACTGATGGGGATTAGGGCTGCTACTATCCATTATTACTTTTAGTATTGAGTAATCGAGCAAATGTATTCTTGGTTATTCAAGTGATCTTATAACCCTTTTAGTGTGTGTTTGGCACGTATACTTGAATTCTCATTATTATTACATAGACAAACTTATGATTTATATGAATAAAGAGGTTTTGCGTGAAATAAAATGTCAGAGCTAATTACGCTAACTGGTGTGCTAGAGTTTCACATAATTTAAATTATTAGAGAAATAAAGTGTTGTAAATTCACCTTTTAATCAACTTGATTGAATTGATCTTGTCAGACATACTAGTGATTGCTCTTTTCACTTCCTTATACTGGAAAGATAAAGGTTTTTCAATTGGAATACTACAACTCATGTTGTGCATAAATTATGCAATAAATTACATCCTGCTATCACATCCTGGTCTGAATGATAACTGTTCTTCATTATTAGTTTTCTCAAGTTGTTTCCAGCAGACCGCAGGGAATTTAATTGACATGGCAATGAAATTGTATCATGATTTGCAAATTCAGTTCCATTTTTCTATTGGGAAACTATATTTTCATAATATTTGCGGTCGGGAACCCTAAACTTCTCCTTCCCACATTCAAAGCTCTCCATAACCTCGCAGCCTCATACCTAAGTGACCTGCTCCACCCATACTCGCCGTCCCACTCTCTCAGCTCTTCATCTGCTGCTCTCCTCACTGTCCTCACTGTCAAAATGGCCACAATTGGGGCCAGAGCATTCAGCCACTCAGCCCCCAAACTCTGAAACACTCTACCACTTGACTTGCGAAAATAAGCCTTCAAATGACATCTCAAAACCTACCTTTTTAAACTGGCTTATTCTTTGTATGATGTATTTAATGTATTGCATGGTGTCCTTGGGTGGACATGAAAATACAATTATTATTAATATTATTATCATCAACATACCAACCAACATCATACCAAATTAAATAAACAAATACGCAACATTATAAACAACTATCAACCTGCACATCCTGCTTCTGAAAAGATAACAATCACTTGATTATAACATTTTGGCAGTTGACATCATTTATCAAGATTCTGTTTATTGTCTATTTGTCCACTGACCTCTCTAGGAACCACATTTGAGTTGACTTTTGAATATATTTACTTTTATTTTTCTCTTTCATTGCCAAGTCAAGTTTATTTATATTTCTCATTTCATAAACTGAGGGTGAGAAAGAATGAGTGAGCAAGTGAGCAAGTCTGCTCTGCTGCCTGCACAGTGTCCCAGGCAAGAACGTTCTATTTTATTCTCCTTTTGTCAATAAGAATATATCACAGTTCATAACAATCAGAGTTGTCATTAATAAACACTTTATCTGAGAAGGCACAGATGTCATATTTTCTGAAATTAAAAAAAGGAATACAGACATGAGCATAACTTAAATAATGATTGTGTTTTTCAACACGAGCATTAGGATTCAACAATGTATTAATTAAAAAGATGTAGGAGAATGTGAACCTTTTGTATTGAAATACTGCATGTCTTTGTTAGTCCTGCTTTTGCTCAAGTTCAATGTCTTTGATGTTCTCAGTTTCATCATTGCATTCTATCAAACACTTCTCACATCCTCCAGTGGAGAACAGACAGACAATGAGGGCATTAGATATGTGACAATGGATGGGAAATTGAGTTTGGTTCCAAATGGAAAGGAAGCTAATTATGATTGCCAGAAACTCAAATTGTTTTATGTGTAAATGGTGAAATAAGGACTTGCACAAGAGCACCAGCTAGGTCTTTAGTTTAATACACTCAGTTTAATTCCATACAATGGAAATGTACTGAGAATAAAGCATTGAACAGCCAAATTGAGAATGATTAGGAGAGCATGACAAAGCTTTTTGTATATCATTGTGTTCTGCTGTGTCAGAGTGCTTTATTGCAGCATAATCAGAGAGCCATTACCACAGCCCAGTTATAATTCAGCTGAGGGCACTCAGCTAGACCATAACTCAGAGACATTATTATTGCAGCAACAAGCAAAATAAAAAACACCAAGTCAAAATGTTTGAACTATTTCCAACAGACAGAGGTGTAGCTTCACTGTTTGATCATACAGTATTTTGTGATCACTTTAAATGAAATAATCATTATGTGAATGAAAGATGATGGTGAGAGTTCACCTAGAAGATGAGCGAGCACTTTGCCGCTTGGCTCATTTTTCATAAATCTTTTTTAAAAAAAAACCTCAATTATGGTAAGAAATTTTGAATGCAGTACATCTATGATAATTTTCTAAGGTTTGGTTAGAAACAACGGTTTTAACTTATGTTTTGATCAATGAGTTCTCGTATCATAAAAGGCCCATGAATCATTTTCAGTATCACTTCAGGCCACATTTGTAAATAATCCACTAAGAGGGATATACTCCAGATGCTAAACTGCAGATGCAATGTAAAATGTCATGTTTTAGTGGTGTAACCCCAGGCCTGGTTCCAGGCAGGGGCCACTGTTACA
The DNA here is from genome assembly GCA_029875035.1 of Pomatoschistus microps. Taxonomy (NCBI): domain Eukaryota; kingdom Metazoa; phylum Chordata; class Actinopteri; order Gobiiformes; family Gobiidae; genus Pomatoschistus; species Pomatoschistus microps. Next base: position 12,219 of record JAPMNZ010839596.1, on the reverse strand, counting down.
GTACCGGGCGATGTTACGGTTCTCATCATTGTGCTACATCTGACTCATCACCGAGGACAAGTTGCTATGAGAGGACATGTATATGTACACACTAGTTTTTTGTTATCCCCAGCCCGTCCTGCATTAGCATTATATTACATTATTATATTACAATTTCATTAAAAGCAGATTGTCATGGAGACCACATCATTATCATTTATTTATTTATTTCATTGGGACAACACACATGAATGAACAATCATATACAAGTTGTACACAAATTGTAAATGTGCCAGTTTGTAGCAAAACTGCTGATTTACATCCGTAATCCTGAGGCAGGTCACACAATAATAATAATGCAAAAGACAATATACAACTATGCAAATTACAGTTAGTTAAAATGATTGCAGGACTGATTTACTTTAAAATGGTGTTTAAGTTGAACACCATCTGTCTAGATCTATTTTTAATTGAATTGTATACTACAGTTTTCTTAATGGAGGAATGACTCAAGTCCTCAAGTTCACATCAAGACTGCTTCCTCCTTGACTGCCCTTATCTTAGCTCGCTTTCATCTGCTTTATGAGATTCTTCTGTGTTAGATAGTGAGGATTATATTTGAAAAGCCCGTACATGTAGGTCAGGTGAAGAAGGTTATAAATCGAGGCACAAGTCACATAATGGACAATTATTTTAATAATGACATGCAAAAGTGAAACTCTTACCATCAATGTTTGGGCTGTTGCAGACGCTGCTCTTTCTTTTTTTTAAGTTGTTCTTGAAAAAACAACATGTTTGAAACTGTTATATGGCTCCATGTCGATAATAAGCTTCTTATCGTACACTATATTGCGACTTATATATATAGACTTATTTTGAAAGTCTGCGTTGTTTTTGTTGTTGTTTTTTTTCTTCAATTTTGAATTCCTGCCCTCCCTTTTCTCACTTGTCAAAAAACATGGGTCTACACTTTAAAATAAAATCCTCAAACTTTGCATTTTAAAATACTGCTGTAATAAAAGGGTTAAGCTTTTTACTTTTCTGTTTTTGCTAATAAATCTTTCAGAAGATAGCTGTATCTCGAAAGTGTCCGTCAAGATGCCACACAGTCCTCATTCTTGTGTGTTTTCCAAACTAATAAAGGCCTAATAAGCTCCGGCAGCAGACAGGGAAGGTGCCCAGAACACAGCCCACAGTCTGGGTCTATAAATACACATGCCAGTCTCCCTCACACTCACTACAGCCTCAGGAGACGACTGCCACACACATCCAGCTGCCTCCCATCTCTGCTTTCACACTCACGTCTTGTTAGTTGTATCCAGATACAATTTTATGAAAATAGTTACAATCCCTACAATTGTTTTTAAGATATGCCAAATATGCATCGTTGTCTCCATTGTCCATAATCTGGATGCAAACCTCTCAAGCATGCATATGTTTTGTTTTCTGTATAATTTTGTGTAAGCTCTCTGTCGTACAGGGATTAGTCAGAGCAAAGGAAGGTTTCTTACCCATCATCTGTACTTCTTAGCAGTTTTTCCCAACGGTTCGTCCTTCATCTAGAGGACTTTTTCAAGGGAATGAATTCTCAGACTGCGCGTTGGAGATTTATAACCTATGGGTGTGGTTAGCCACTCCCTAATCCTGATGCTAACTCCAACATGCGGTCTGAGAATTCATTCCCTCGAAAAAGTCCTTTAGATGAAGGACGAAACGTCGGGAAAAACTGCTAAGAAGTAGTTGTGAGAAGTAGTGGGTGAGAAACCTTCCTTTACTTTTTCTGTATAATGCAAATTTTGAACACAACCAAGATATTAGTTATTGTCATATATTAATTACAATGGATTGTCAATATTGCTTGCCCGTCTGTAATTGTTTTTTTATGGGTTTTTATAAAGAAATTCCATTCAAGGCATTTTCTACGATAATATTATAATAATATAAGTATATAATAATCCAATCCAGTATTATAGAATTCTTCTCAGCAAGAAAGGTCCTGGGTTTGAATCCCGGTCAGAACATGGCCTTTCTGAGTGGAGTTTGCAAGTTCTCCCCGTGTCTGCGTAGGTTTCCTCCGGGTGCTCCGGTTTCCCCTACCACTAAAAACATGCACAATAGATATGAATGTAATGAGGGAGTGAGGGAATGGATGGCGTTGGTTGGGGCTTTGATGCGCCAGTGTGTTCTTCTGTCATCACCGTGTGTGGAGAGAATGGAACTGGAATCTGAACTCTGAACAATTGTAAAGCGCTTTGGGTGACCTTGGTCTGTAAAATGCGCTATATAGATAAACCTTACTTACTTACTTACTAAATCAATGGCGACATAATGGACTTTTGAGTCATTTAACACTAATTATCTGTGTAAATTAATATTTGGGGGTTGTATATAATTTTTTTTCCCCTAATTCGATGATATTTTGTAATTTATCAAAGCAAAACATTTAAAATGTGATCATTTGTTACACATCTCATGTGGTGTCTTTATGATGTGTACACAGGGTGATTAATGCCGGTAAAAGTGCCCTGAACGAGGACCAGGCCTGCTGTGAGGTGGTGGTGGCAACTCGAAGACGTCCCATGAGCTACTGCCCCCCTTCCACGCCCAGCAGGACCCCCACAGCCAAGAGGCGCAACTCCCTGCCTAACGGAGAGAGCAATGCAGTGCACGTGGACTTTAGCCAAATGGGAGAGGTATGAAAGTCAACTATTATGTTTTTGTTTTTTTGAATAACCGATATATGGAGCCAATATTACTTTGCTGTAAAAGTCAAAATGTTGAGTAATACGAAGTCCAACGCTTAACTTAATTTCAAACCTGCAGGTGCAATACAAAGCCATTCAATACGAAAGTACATAAAAAGAAAGTCCACTTCAAGCATATGCCTATTCAACAAAACCCATAACAAATAGATCAATGTAAAGGCAGGATGTGATGTAACAACAACATTGACAAGATTAAGCTCCGCAGACTTTCTGTGGTGAATATATCAGGTCAGAGATCCTGTATTTGATGTCATCTTATCAAAATGAATTTATTGAATTAACTATATAGTGCTGTTTGGGTTTAGTTGAGTTGTATCATTGTTATTTCAACAAGTATACTATACTGGACTAAAAATCATATACTAACTCACATGTTCAAGGGAAATACTGAATATGTAGTGTTAAGGCTGGGAGATGTATGTTTCTATATCTCAAAATACAATAAAGATTTTGATATTTTTACAGGATAACCACCCAAAAAATACTGCAAAACAAATTTGTCAAACTCCAAGTCTTTTTTTTATTGAATCTCAAAGAGGAGTCAGTTCAAGTTGAAACAAAGTGCCTCTATCACATTTTATTTAATTTCCTGTTTATAAAGTTAACGAGTTCACAGTCTCTGATATAAAACCATGTTGCTCAATGACAACAAAAGGTGCCATATGCATCTCTGTATGAAATGCCAGAGTTTTCTACACTCTACAAGTTTGTTTCCTCTCCGAGCATGTTTACAGCAGCAGAGAAGGCAGACAAACAAAGCACCAAAAGCTTTAAGAATATCTCAATATATTGTAAATATTGATATATCGCCCACTCCTACATAGAGTTATAGATCTATATATGAAATTAAAAATACACCAGACAAAATAATCAGCGCTAATTGACTGATGAGCAGTTTGACCCCTAATTCATACAGTGGGTAGATACAATATCTATGAATTTATGAATAACAAGCTACATTGCACCAGGTCAATTTTTAAAGATTGAAATATAGTTCTTATTATTTTCTCCTTTGTTCATAATTGCTGAATAAATGAGGAACCACAAACTTTTACCGCATACAATATTTTCTGTCATTGTTTTGGTAAACTGTTTGAAAACTGCCAACAAAAAATAGTTACCATAGTTTGGTAAATAGTCTATTTGTTGTCCTACTCACTAAAACTTTGCCACATGATACAAGATTAGGTTATGAGTCACTAATGTAAAAGCTTCGATTCAGTTAAAAATGCATTACTATTGTATTGTAAGTCACACTGTTGTAATAGAAGCATTCGTTATTCCCTTAAAACATTTTTGAATCACATGCTCTGTATCCTGATATGCAGTACAAATTCAATTTTAACTGAACATTGTGCAATAGTGTTTTTTATTGTGAATATATTTGTGTGCAGGACAATGAAGGCCTGGTGTACCACTATTGGGCCTTATTTGATGGTCATGCTGGATCAGGAGCAGCCGTGGTAGCATCCAGACTGCTACAGCACCACGTTGCCTGTCAGCTGCAAACTGTTATTGAAATCCTCAGAAATGGAGCCTCTCCTGCTCCCACTATTCTGGGGGAAGAGCCAGAGAACAACCCCTACCTCCAGGGAACCACTCTGGGACCCCACAGACCCACACTGACCAGGGCAGCTTCACTTCGGGGGGCAGCAGGAGCACCAGGGTCACCTTCTAACACCCCACCTCCACCAAGATTCTTCACAGAGAAGAGGGTCGTGCATGAGAGTCTAGTCATAGGTGCAATTGAGAATGCCTTCAAAGAAATGGTGAGAGTCTTTCACATCAACCAGACCGGTTTGTAGAAATTGTTTATGTACTATTAAGAAAGAAAGATATCCAGAAGGTATTGGAAATATCATTGCTTGGACCATTGAATTGCTGTACTGAGATATTATAATAATGCCTCGGTTTTATATACACTTCACATGTCATTATTTTTTCGCTCCATACACAGTGGGGAGAAACTAGTGCAGTATGTCACCACTGCCCAGGGGCAGACTGACAGAAGTGAGGCAACCAGTTTGTGTCATTTGCCCCTCCGACCACCGCCAATCCTTCACACACACACTAGACTCATTCAAGGCATGTGGGTCAAGTGTCAATGCAGTTGCCCCACTGTGGCATCTGGTGTTCTCAGAGGTCTCCCTTCACAGTACTAACCAAAACCTGCCCTGCTTAGCTTCTGAGATCTGAATGGATGTCGTAGTTTTAACTTTGTCAAGTTACTGACAGGATTGACAAGACTTAACTAAGAGTTAAAAACACAATTAGACCCAGTTTAATGCCCCTTTATCACAGTATTCGTGTTAAACATTCATAGTAAATATGTATTCATTTGAATATATGTTTTACTGTGTTTGTACATAATCTATTGCTAACAGCCTCAGTGCCCTGGTGCTTGTACTCCACTAGATGGCAATAGACAGCAGAGATTTTCTTAAAAACACATTTCTTCCCCTTCCCTCAAGTCTCATCAGAAATATACTTGAAGCATATTGGTGAACAGGAAAAAAGCAATAACATAATTCCAAAACAGGAGTGTCACAGTGATCTACAGTTCAAAAGGATGTTTGAACAGGCAATAAAACAACTCTTTACTCAAGTGGATGTATTCCAACAATCTTAAACATTTACTTGTCTGTCGGTAGTTCAAAATGATTTGAACTTTCAATTATTTGTTAGTTGATTTTTTGAATTGTTATTTTATGAAAATGTTTTATTATTGCATGCTTATCTTGTCAGGATGCACAGGTAGAAAGAGAGAGACACGTGTTCAACATCTCCGGAGGCTGCACTGCGCTCACAGTCATTTACCTCCTCGGCAAACTCTACGTGGGGAATGCAGGAGACAGCAGGTGAGCTCTGTTCTGTGCTTTATGTCTGAAAAGGAAACCTCATTAGACCACAAGGAATTGCGGAGTGCATGCATCAGCAAAATTGTAATCGTTTTTTTGTGAGGTTTATTACCATGTTTCTTGTAGTAGGATTATGCCAACCAAGATAAGAACTATATTGATCACAGAGGCATGATGGGTAGCTACATAGCCACACTGCCACTTGCTCACCACATGTGCATAGGGAAAAGCCTGCCGTGTGTGCGTCTTCTTTCATAAGAGCATGCGTGCTCGGGGTGGTTCATGTTTTATCCTCTACTACGCCTATGCAGCAGAAGAAGGAGCTGATGCTCCAAATGTGAAGCTGTCCATCACTTTTGCCCTCTTGTGGTTAAAGACAAGCATGGCCGCTGCTCAACTCGATCTTGACAGTGAATTTTCAAGCCAAGTAGTAAACAAGGTGTGAGCATCCATCTAATGAATCTGATTGAAATCCCACCATTGTAGACTGTATGAACACCAAGCAGTATTGTATTATTATTATTTGTTTATTTGATAGGGACAGAACAAAACGCATTGTTAGGTAGCCGATGCCATGTTCATAGGCCATATGACTAACAGAAGACCTGGTCCCTAAAACATAAAAATATGTTTCATTGATTACAATAAAAAAAACACAGATTTGCACAGTACATAATATTTACAAGTGACTCATTCAGATATGCTAGAGATTTTAATTATTGACATGATTTTAGTGAATGATATGAGAAACACCAAACTAGTTGATCATTGACAGTGAGGTAAACCAATCCTTGGTGCTCATCAACCATGTTTCATTGGTTCAAACCAGTGGGGGCTGGTCCCGGCTCAAAAAGGTCCATGAGCTTGTGTGCTGACCTGCTTGTAATCTATCTCCTTGCAGGTGGTGGCGTTTACCTGGAAACAGAATTATCCTGTGCATGCTAAGGCCGCTTTTTCCTCTTTATTGGTACCAGCCTAATTTAGCTGCTGTGAACTTTTGAATGCACTTGTTATATGATTAAGGCTCGAAATAGCATACACAAATGCATTTTTTCACATTTTCCTGCTGGAGGGACTGCCCGCTGTCATTTAAAAAAGACAGTGGGAGGGAAAAGTGATGATGACACATAAGTTTCAAAGGCAGAGATAGGCGTCACTATTAATATTTACATCTTCCTATTCATCTTAAGATCATGCTTATTTCCTGCCAACAAAATTGAACCAAATCATGATATTCTGAATCGTTGCACTCGCACTTAAAACCAAGGTAGAGCTTGGCTTGATTAAGTGGGCACCTCTGACACAGTGGAACCTATTGAAAAAAATATGAAATAATATATAAATGTGCTTTCCTTTTCAGAGCCATCATCGTTAGAAACAATGAGATCATCCCAATGTCAACAGAGTTCACTCCTGAGACGGAGAGACAACGGCTCCAGTTCCTTGTGAGAAACTATTTTGTTGTAAACCTTATTTTTTGTGTTGGCAATATCTGTCCATTTTTTTTATTTATTTAATTGGTTTATTGACAGGGCTCAAAAAATAGATGATTACAATAAAAAATGGAAAACTGCTTCTGTATTGTTTACGGTGAATGATTAGAAATGAGGATGGTTGCTTCAGTGATAAAGCAATTGAAAACACAATGGGGTTATATTTTGAATGGGAGATCTTTAAATTGTTGCATGCTACTGCCAGGAAGCTAAAAACCCTCAAAAATATAAGAGATGATAACCCTTTAGGCACCAAAATAGCAGAATTGCTACATGAGCTCCTGAATCCAGGACACTTTCTAAACAGTGACCTGGCTTCCCTATAATTGTCTTGACATTTTTTGGTATTTTTTCTCTTCAGGGCTCCACATTTTGTCTGTTTCACATCACATTTCAACCTTTTTAAACAATTTAACTGAATCAATGGCGAGCAAGTTGCCTTTGTCTGCTATAAAAATGCAGTTTCAAATTTGTAAATATCCCCCCACCCCTGGTCTCCCTAAATTGCAGCCCAAAAGTCATGACAATAGTATCAAGTTTCCTTCCTTCACATTTGTTTAATACCTGCGCAGGGTTTCATGCAGCCTCACCTGTTAGGAAACGAATTCACACATCTGGAATTTCCCCGGAGAGTGCAGAGGAAAGAAGTGGGCAAGAGAATGCTGTACCGCGACTTCACCATGAACGGCTGGTAAGGCACAACGAGATCCACCCATTTCTGTGGTCAATCCTAACATTTTATTTTGTTTTTTGTTAAGATTCATATCTACAAACACAAAATATTGTTCAAAAATGTATGCAAAATGGAAATAATTGAACTAATAAATAGAATTAAACTATTTAAGTCTGCAAAACAGGTCAACAAATGACCAAGGTGAATTTGTTCCAAAGCTTCAAAAAAATTCTCTATTGTTCCTCCAGTAAACAATATTTGGCTTTGTTATTAGTCATCAGGCTAAACATGGATACATGGTTTAGCTCCTGTTATGGTTGTTTCGAGTGTCTGTTTGGACCAGCGTGAGTCCTCGTGACCACTTTGCTCCTCTCTGATTGGTTGCTGCACGTGTGTGGAGCGAGGATGTTCATCTCTTACTTTTGCATTGAGATCCATGCTTCTGCAGTAATCAGAGGTCGCACGTTTGATGTCAGAGCAGACTTGCTGTTGTTTTGGGGCATATAGTGACGTACAAAAACACAAAAGAATATCTTTGATTTAGCAGATACCCGGTTCCGTGTGCATGGGGCCTTAGTTCTGGACCCGTCCTCCATTGCTCACCCTCTCAATTGAAAGATTTGTTTTTAGCTTTTATAGCTATATAATCTTATAGTTTATTGCGTCTGAGATGCTTTTTCTGGATTCAATGTTTTACATTGTGGATATTTTTGAAATACATGATGAATTATGGGAATCAGTCCAAGCTAGGTCTTGAAATGAAGTGTTTTGTAGTTCTGTTTGTAGATTTGAAAATGTATTTTGATTGATTTTAAGTTGCTAATTGGGTTGATTGTTTCCTGAGAAGCATTGCATGCATTCAATAGGTGGATATTGGCAGGATGGGAAGAGGTGAAAGCACTTAGCCGCTGATTCAAAAGACGATATCCAATTATGTAATCCTGCGTCTTAGTCTCTATGCCATAAAATACACCTGTCAAACTGCTTCCTCATGTCTTCCAACCTATATGTGCCTTTACGCAGCAGAAAGACTAGCAGCAAAATAATTGGGTAGGAAGCAAAAGTTGATGTGATATAATGACAGAGCGTGAATGGCTGGATGCAGTGATGTTATGTGGGTTAGCCAGGCACCATGCTGTTTGTCTGGGGCTGCAGCAGGAGCCAATAATGAGACTCACTGACACACACTGCACGCAGTGTACTGGCTTCTCTTTGTGCTTTGTGATATATATTTCAGCCTAAGACAGGCATCCCAAGAGGAGAGGCGCGCTCTAGTGTGCTACTGCAGCGTTTCTGACTATCATGCGACCATCTATAGCTGTTTTGTATTGGTTGTATGTTGTGGTGTTGTATATATAAAGACATTTTTGTAGGAAAAAGATGTCTTTGTTTATAACTACTACTATAACTCACTCAATTTCAACTTAACGTAAACTCCACTATAATCTCCTGCCAGATACGCTGGACCAGTAGGTTTGGCCTGAGGAGTATTCTCATAACCTAATGCTATTAAACATTCTCATTCTCACACTGTTCTTATTTTAGAATAATTCAAGCTTTTTCCAAAAGTAATGTGTCGTTTTTCTGAAGTTGTGTATGTATCCAAACCTGCATTTTTAAACATATCAATTGGATTCCTGCAACTGTGATAAAACAATACAGATAATCATGATTCATGCCATGATTCTTATATGTCTACAAGCAATTCAAGTTCATTTCAAACTTTGCAGACATTCGAATACAAATTATGGCAATATTTGGACATGCTTAGTTGCTTAGTACTGTGAGCTGCTCTGTACCAGTACTCAGCCAGGTGTCTGGACAAGGATAGATCCTGGATGGGATTGTTAATCAGAGCCAAACCAGGACTAAATCCATATACGTGCATTAAAGGGTCCAGCCCTTTAGTTAGTTATCAAGATCAAATAATTGGAACCCTCTAAAAACTGAGGTAGATCTGGGCTCACTGGTTGCATAAATGTGTACTTGTCTTTGCCTCTGAGGAACTGTGCATAACTCTTAGCTTCACTTACTGTACATCCAGTTTGACAGTTTGACAATTGACATTTGACATTTCACTATGTATTATTCAGTATTCTTTATTTAAATCCTTTTTTTCTGACATACAGGGCATATAAAACCATTGAGGATGAAGATCTCAAGTTTCCTCTGATATTTGGTGAAGGCAAGAAGGTAGGCCTGAGTCGACTACATCCCTTCCAGATCTGGTACAATCCAGAGACACGCTCTTTATGTGGTTCATTTTGACATTTACATTTATGGGGCCTGTCTGTTAAGCTTCAGGGGGAGTGGGAGAAGGCTCTGAGATACAGGCTGTCTTTGTGTTCAGTGTCAAAAAATCTGATCTGCTTCTCCTCCACACAGAACAGGCTGTAATGCTGCTTTGGTCTGAAGGTTATCCACCTTTCAGTTAGTTCAGTTAGTTCAACAAGGAGCTTTGTACCTTGTTCAATATGAAGACTAGTCTAATTACTTTTGTCTTCACTGGTTTTGTAACGGACTTTATAATGCATCTACAGTTGCAAAGTTGAATGGAGGATTCATCCTGCTGTACATGATTGGCATAGAACGCCTGTGCTTGTTACCACTAAAACATTTAAAAATGTACAAAACATGTTATTGTTGAAAATTGTGCATGATAATGTTCTCAATTTTCAACATAGCTATCGTCAATCTTTTAAAGATAGCAAAAAGAACAATTGTAAACCACTTTGTGACTCTGGTCTGTGAAAGGCGGTTTATAAATATAGAATACTTACTTAATTAAAGGGGGATACAAAATCTAGCATGTTTGTATGATGGCAGAGCGTGACATCAGGGTTAAGATATGTGAAGCTGCGGGATTATATTGAATCAAGATGGCGCCTTTATGATCAGTAACTATTAAATGGTACATGAGAGTAAAATTAAATCATATTACATTTTTCACAGGCACGAGTTTTGGCGACTATTGGAGTAACACGAGGACTCGGAGATCATGATCTCAAAGTCCATGACTCAAACATCTTCATTAAACCATTCCTTTCATGTATACCTGAGGTAAGAATGTAATGATATTTTCCATAATCTATGTAATAATAATAATACATTGGTGTTATATTGGGTTTTTTTGGACTCTCAAAGACGCTTCATATGTTGTTATTCATTCACACTATGCACGGTGGAGATAGGCTTCTAATGCCAGACAGAACCCTAACCTCTCCAGGGAGGCGTCCAAGAGGCATCCGGAACAAAGCATGCCCAAGCCACCTCAAGCAACGGCTCTACTCTGAGCTCCCCCTGTGTGACTGAGCTCCTCGCCCTATTTCTAAGGGAGCCCCCATCCACTCTGCGGATCAAGCTCATTTTGACCATGTCCTTCCTAAATGGCCCTGGAGGCTATGTGAGGCTGATATTCTTCGACTTCTCCAGTGCATATAACACCATCAACCTCTTTTACTGAGGGAGAAACTGGAGAAGATCGGAGATGATCCCATCTTTACCAACTGGATTTACAAATACCTCAATGTCAGGTCTCAGTATGTCAGGTTAGGGAAGAGCGTTTCTGGGACTGATGTGAGAAATACCGGAGCACCACAGGGTACCGTTAGGGCTCCCTTACTCTTCACAATTTACACTGCAGACTTTGCACACAACTCTGCTACATGCCATGTACAAAAATACTTGGACATGCTGTTGTGACATGTGTGAAGAGGGGGATAAAGGATGAGGGCTCGAATTCAGGGAATCCTGGGTTACTCCAGACACCCTCCACATGATACTATGGCCACTCAGAGGAGTAATCGAAGCATCATGCTTCTATCACTGTGCTACATAACGGAACGTTTCAAGAGATCTTTTGTTCCTTTGGCTGTCAGACTGTACAACAAACCTGGATGAGTCTTCTGCTGCTGGACACCATGCTGACCCATCCTGCTCCACCCAGAGGCTACTCCACCTGCTGTGACCTGAAGGGCTGTTGCTGATTATTATTATTGTTAGCTTTTTAGAATGATCAATTTTATTTCTATATCTATCTATTTAAGAATGGCAAGAATTATCTTAGGAACACACTTGTTTACATCCATGCAGCTAAAGATTGGAGATTAGTCTGAATTACTAACAATGTCTAAGCACTGAGAACAAGGCTGTAAGATGCTATATTTGAGCTCTCATCTGCATCATACTAACTTTCATTCGCTGTATGTTGACTTGGCTCCAGGTTAGAGTGTACAACTTGATGCAGTATGAGCACGGAGCAGATGACGTCCTGGTGATGGGAACTGACGGACTCTGGGACGTACTCTCCAACCAAGAAGTGGCTGAATCTGTCACAACGTTTCTCGCCAACTGTGACCCGGATGATCTGCACAGGTGAGATAAACGCTTATACTGACTAATTAAATACCATGCAAATCATTCATCATTGCGCAAAATGACTTTTCACCAGA
>JAPMNZ010839585.1:0-14282 GCA_029875035.1 Pomatoschistus microps | reverse complement strand
GATATATATCGCCCACCCCTAGTAAACATACACATACACTTTTTCATTATTTTACCTTGGAATTCTGTTTTACTGGTTATGTGCCTGTGTGAAAATTGGTGAATGCATTTGTACAATCAGAGCCTCTGGTTGTGTCGCAATGCCATTTTTTTATGTATATGATCCATGTTTTATATTTATTTAGTGGACCAAAGCCAAATATATATTATTCATTTAGTTTTCAAACTACTTAAAGCTGGGGTACCTAACTTTTCCCTTATAAATTACATTATGTTTGTCCCAATAGAAAGAATGTTGTGAAAGTATAATGTTGCGCATGAATCAGACCAAAACAAGGTCCTGGGTTCAATTCCATCTCAAGACCTTTCTGTGTGGAGTTTGCATGTTCTCCTTGCGTCTGAGAAGGTTTCCTCCAGGCACTTCGGTTTCCCGACCACTAAAAACATGTAAAATAGGTCTGGGCATATGCCTCTTGTACGGCAACCTCGCTCCCATGTGTGAATGCCTACAATTGTAAAGCGCTTTGTGACTCTGGTCTGTAAAAGGCGCTATATGAATAAATATTACTTACTTACAACATACTTTCTTCAACAGAGCCCTGGGAGCTTAGAGTGGATTGGCTGAGTGAGGGTAGTCCTCTCTTTTTATCTTTCCTGTCATGCATGCATGTGAAAACTTGATTGGAACAGGTGGAAATGGATACATGTTTATGGTTTTGAAAGTTAGGTACAGTAGCTTTAAGCAAATCACACACATCACAAGTACATTCTCTTGACACTCCTTCTGCACCAGGCCTCTTCCTCTCTCCTCTCCACTCTTTATCCTCCTCTCACTCTTTTTATAGCGGTGCGTCCATTTCCCCATATACTCTTTGCCATGGTGCTGACAACCGTCCAGGCACGTGTTGCACAGATGACCCATGCACACACACACACACACACACTCATAGACACACACACACATAGACAAACACACACAGACACACACACACACACACACACACACACACACGCAGGCTGCAGAGGACACGTGGAGAATAGATCAATTCAAGGGCTCATACCCACCTGGACCGGAGGGACGATGATGGAAAATAAACTGCCGGCTGATGTACAGGTTGTGTCTTTCAGAAGGCCACGGACATATATTTCCATTTGCTTTAAGAACTGCTCACGGAGAGACTGAAAGGGAGGGAAACAGAAGATTTGAATTAACTATAAAGAATAGGCTTGTGAGCAGGAGTTTGTATCATTATCAAGTCCAGGTTATACAAATATGCAAGTTTTACCAAGTGTCCTGCCCATCTATCTATTTTCCGAATAAAGGATTTACGCAAATCAAAGGAAACTGAAAATAATTTCCATAATGTACAGACAAATTCCAATGTAGAAAGTTAATTATGTGTTCTTTATGTTTATGGCTTAGGAGTCGTATACATTAAATCTAATCATCAGCAGACAATGAACAAGCCTGCTTTGTTGTGGAGTTTGCATAGCTAGTATGTGGGCTAATGCTGTACTCTCACTATGAAAAACACTGGCATTCAAAGTGGTGAATGCACCTGTTCATCTCAATAAAATGTGTGTAAATGCATTGGCTGGTTCGTTCAAGAAAGGGGCCTTAAACCCTCTTCAAACTGAAATGTTAGGGAACTATCTTGTGAATTGTGTAGATACATTTTCTCTGTTGACTGCAGTAGAATATTAGCCTGCCCATAGCCATCCGTACACTCCGCTCAATCATCATTGCACTGCATGTAACGTCTGGGTCTGGTCCCTGTCTTAGCAATTACAATCGGTTGAATTTCGACCGACCAATCAGCGAGAGCGGGAGGCGGGTGTTGTAGTTAGTTATGGGTGACGTCAAGAGTTTGCGCCGAACGGGCAGGTCGTAGTTTGGCAATGGCGAAAAATGCGATGGTAAAGTAATCCGGTCTCATTCTATCAAGAAATTGAAGCAGAAGAAAGAGGAATGTTTAGCAAAGGTAATCACTGGCAAAAATGATGGTGCTACTCTCCACGGGGTCCATTAGCAGCAAAGGAGATGGCTAGGCTAAATGCTAAATGCTAACGACTCACCCGGGCGCATTACAGACGTCACGGTAAACTCAGATCCAATCATTTCAATCTGCAAAAGGAGTTGACCCCTCCCACCTGTTTACGGAGCTCAATGGAGCACCTCCAAACCTTAGTACGAAATGTAATTTGTACTATGGTGTGGTGCAACCAGGCTAGTAGAATACAGGCAGAAAAAGGTTTTCAATCCAAACCCAGAAATGGGGAAATTCATAAACACATTCTGTTTGTTCCAACTAATTGAAGTAGAAGTAGGAAAGCAATTCTGTCTTCATGTTATCAGACAACAATTGAATCTTTTACATATAGAAAACTGGTTGGTCTGCAATTTTTCACTGGAAAAATCAGATTGAAGTGAAATTATTTGAACACAAGTGATAGACCGCTATTGGAACTATAGTTACATGTATGTTATTGTACATTTGGTTGTTTCAAAATAAATTATAGAAATATGAATACTGGCGAGATAGACGTATACAGTGAGAATTAACCAAAAAGAGGCTCTATGTTGTCAAGTTAAAATAGTGATTCTGTCAAAACCTGCGCTGCCACACATACAGTAACCTCCCTGTTCTTGTGCGGCCTGTATATATAGAACTGTAAGTACGTCATAAAGCTGTACAAATTTCACAAAGCTCCACTTGACAGGGGAGAACAGAACACAGGCCTGTATCATTACTGCACATCTAAATCAGAGGCCTTTTATTATAAACACCATGTCCTCGTTACTCTATGTATGCACTCGGCAGATAGATCACGTCCAGTCTGTTGTTGCAGCTTCAAAGCCCTGGACGCTCCATGTGTCCGGCACATGTTTCTCATTCATTTAAAGCTCGTTTGATTATCAGGCCTGGTTCTCACCTCTCAAGCCGGTGCAGGTTTGGAAAGTTGAGAGATTACATCAATTCTAGGGGATTTTGAGATTGCTGCAGTAAAAGATAATGGAGAAACCAACACATGCCTGGATCGTACTGGAAATTATTTCTGTTTTAAAGAAAAAGTGGAATTGAAAAGTAGTATGACATATTATATAAAGCAGATTTTACATGCGCCCATAAAGATGTTTATAATGAATGGAAAACAATCTTAGGGACGTACTAAAAGTGTGAGATTCAAAGATTGGAAGGCATTTCTTATGGGCGGCATGGTTGGCTGAGTGGTTAGCACTCCTGCTTCTGAGCAAGAAGTGGGGTTCGAATCAGAGTCGGAACTGTTTCTGAGTGGAGTATGCACGGAGGAAACCTATGTGCACATTGGGAGACAATGTGCACATAGGTTTCCTCCGTGTCCTCTGGTTCCCCTTACCACTGATAACATGTACAATAGGTAAAAGTGGATTTCCAGGATGGGTCAAATGTAGAGGACAGAGTTATTTTGCAACGGTTTGTGTCCATATGCACTTTTTGGTACCTCCTCCATCACTTTATATTACACAATAATGATAATAATAATGCATTGGTTTTGTGTTTTGGAGATTCAAAGATGCTTCACATGGCACTATTTTCTCACTCCATACACAGTGGTGATAAAGTAATCCTCCCCTACGAATGCCACCAACCACTCACAACAGCATTGTGAGTGAAGTAAAGAGGTGAAAACAATATGGTTTGGCACATTACAGCAGCCCGACTGTGACACCTGGTATTCCTAGAGGCCTCCCATCTCAGTACTAACCTGGTCCTACCCTCCTTAGCTTCTGAGGTCTGAAAGGATCTGGCTTTCACACACACAGGAAGCCATTTTCTTACTTATAGTTCCTATATACTTTGTATAATCACAAAATGCTTCACACCATTCTGTGTTAAAGCCGGAAAACACCAATTTAATGATTCTTTAATTAGTCATATAGTAATGTAAAGATGAGTTTCTTTACATTTTAATGATAAAAGAATATTATTTTGTGATTGAAAATATTACCATAGTGTCATAATATTGAAATATCTACAAGAAAACATCAAAGGCTTGCAAACTGTTTCTGAGACATTATTATCTGTGTATACTTGAGGAAACAGCTCCATGTTTCTTTCATTAATTTAAGTCACCATCCATTTGAATCCCTTGGGAAACTTCAGTCAGGGCCTTTAAAGATCTTTTACAGATTTAATGTTTTACTCGTATTCTACATTCCTCTGAAATGTAGCAGTACTGCGACTGTTGGGAGACCCGCTTGGCTACAATTGTAACGAAGGCCGGAAAATCTATCTTAGACCTGTCCAAGTCATTTGTCTTTTCCATGGCCTTCCAACCTCCCCCCTCTCCCCCCTCTCTCCCCCCTCCTGTCCCGGGCCCAGCTCAGACTCTTGGCCTTGACTGACACTGCCCCACTCACAGAGCTGCTGTGTGGGATACATATCTCCGTGTGCACTCTGGAGCTGCCAGACACTTCCTCTGACAGCCAGGAACCCACACGCACACTCCAGTGCCACATTCACACTACACTTTACACACGTACACAATATATAATGAATAACTTTGAGTAACCGTGATCAATCAGTTTGATTTTTTAGCAGAAAAAGTGACATTAATCAAGCCTCTGTTTGTTGTCATTTTGGCCACACGCTATGGCCCATAATTATCAACATTATCATGACTAAAGGCTTGAAATATTTCACTTTGCATTAGTGCATTACTTTTTCTGGACATTTGCAGACCACTAAAACCTGTTGTGAGCTATGCATACTTAATTGGATTAAGTGTGTGAGTAAGCTATGTTTATATGGAGCATTTATTTATATATCACTTCACGATTTGCAGTATTTATATTTCCCATTCATTCCCATACCTCAACTTCTATGCACTCACACATTACACTGACTTAATTTACATGTTTATGGGAAAAAGGAGCACTCGGGGGAAACCGGAGCACCCGGAGGAAACCAACGCAGACATGGAAAGAACATGCAAACTCCACACAGGAAGAAATGGAGGTGGAATTGAATCCAGGTCCTTCTTGCTGTGGAACACAAGCGCTAACTGTTGCGCCGCAGTGAAATGGGGAAGAAGACTTTTACTTATTATTTTTTTTGTTATTTGTTATTTTCTAAAAACAAACTCATAATGTCTCTCACAGGCCTGAATGAGAACTCATTTGCTAAGCGTGCATTCACTTTCCAACAACATTTAAGACTGATGCATTATGCAAGAAACATCCCCAAACTGTATGGAGGTAGATTTGTGAAGCGATATGACAGTGTTGACAGTTTACTTCCTGTATTCTGGAGAAATACCTGAGAGGCCCCTGTCTGTCTGAGACGGGCCAACGCTGCAGAGATCTGTCAACTCAATATTATTTTATATTTATTCTGGAAAGCACGGGTTGCTTTTAACTCAACAAAAATTGAACATTGCAAAAAAATGTATGCAGTTTTATTTCTAGGCTAAGTACATTCTCACACAG
Source organism: Pomatoschistus microps (assembly GCA_029875035.1). Classification (NCBI taxonomy): domain Eukaryota; kingdom Metazoa; phylum Chordata; class Actinopteri; order Gobiiformes; family Gobiidae; genus Pomatoschistus; species Pomatoschistus microps. The sequence continues at coordinate 8,813 of JAPMNZ010839585.1, read as the reverse complement.
ACATCAAAAAGTATAGGCAAATACATTGGCTCTAACAAGAATCCAAAATTCAATACACTGGATTAAACCAGTCAGTTTGAACATTAGATAGGAAACATATAGCCTGCATCTTACATGTTTTATGTATATACTATGATGCACACATAGCACTGCAATCATTTACTGTAATATATATATTACAGTAAATATAAAACAAACAATGACACAGTAGCTAACAATAAAACGTGCTTAAAGATGTTGAGCATGTTTACTGCAGAGAGAAGAGGTACAAAGAGTAAGTTGTCTGGGACCCTATGCTATCACCAGAGGAAGGGTACATTGTTTGATAAAAGTTAATTTGAAACTTACAGCCTGCTTATGCAGCGATGCAATTGTAAATTAAAAACGTAGTGTCAAAAAAACAAATGCATGTAGACTTTATTGGTTTTAAAAGATACAAGTGGAAAAAAGTGTGAGATCATAGGGGTACAAAGACATGCTAATTCATTCAGGACTAAGACGGGGGCTTCAGACAGATGGGGAGTAACATGTTTGTGCCAAATTTTGCTGATATTAGCGTGTGTGGGTCTAAAACCAACTCTATAGGCCTGTTTTTAAAGAGGGGAACAATGTTGATTAGCATGGTAAACAGCTCAAAAAGTCATATTTGCATAATATGTCTCCTTTAAAGTCAAACCCATGCTGAGGGTCATGCCGGGATGGGGTCTTTGGGTCAGCAAAGGCTTACCCATTAGAAAGAGCCATATAAAAGGTTTAGCATTAACTTCAAAAGTGAGGTAGTGACTGAAGATTTATCGCCATCCGATAAGCCTGTTTCCTTATAAGGTCACGTGTTTCATAGGGGCTTCCAGATGCAGTTTCTGTGCATTTCTAACTGATGTGTCAAAGCAGGACCCACAGTGAAGATTAGTTTGGGATTTCATTTTCAACAGATGCCTGGAGGCAAAAGTGCACTCCACAAAATACAGTCAGGTGCATAGAAGGTTACTGGTTTTAAATACATGTCTGTGTGATCCACTGACAGGCTTGAAATGTTGGAGAAAAGTAGGACACTAAATTACATGAATGTCTGCGTACACGTAGAGCATATGAAAGTCATTCCTAGAGGCATACGCCATTAATCTGAGGTGTAATCTTTGGTAATGACAAGACCTGTTTAGGGATGGTTGGAAAAACTATTGAAAGTTATTCAATAATAGATTTTCAATCTCAGTCTACGTTATACACTGTTATTATTCAACAGCAGCACATAGAGGACTGTGTTTGAACATGATTTCACTTGTGTTAGGGAAAGTTATGGGCCATTCAGAGAATTTGGTTTCCTATTGTATAGCGCACCCAGAGCCTGTTTGAGGGGGGACTTTTTCATTTTGGGAAGGAACTCTGTAAGAAAAAGGAAAATGAGACAAAAGATCTGGGGTCAAGGTTTATGTGGGAGACCTTCTGGACCAACACTTACAACTGGAGATACACTGTATGGACTTGGAGGATACAACTGTGTATCTGCAAGAACAACTGGACAAAGCAGACAAACATTTGGTAGATGCGGTTCTACATACGAAGCTTGTGGCTGAAGTCACAAAGATGAAATAAGCCGAGGATACAGGACTTGCAGAGTACAACTAAAGATTTGCAGGAGCAGCTGGATGCAGCAGAGGAATACCTGAAACCTGAGGGTGATCTTGCAAGGGCAAACAGTCAATTGAAGGAGTCTGAAGCCAAGAAAAAAGCTCAGAAGACTTGTCTTTGTCGGGCTGACAGGGCAACACAGACCAAGGATCAAATTGTGGTCTCCCTGAAGTTTTCTTGAACTCAAGCTGCAGAGAAAGGTTCAAGAGCGGGAGAAAAGAAACATCTTTGAAGGAGTCAACTGATGAGCTGCAACAAACCAAGCTCCAAGAGCCAGGCCGAGCTGAACAAGAGGAGCAAGAAGCAGGTGGTGGCCGTGGAGTATTCATCTCTAGTCTGAATGTCACTGTAGACCAGTGGTCTCCAACCTGTAGCTCACAACAGTAGTAGACAGTGTGAGTATCTTGACTTGACAAGTTGAGGTGCAACACACTCAGAGGGCGGGACAGGGATTAGGGGAGTTTTGTCTTACTGATGTTGTCATTGTAGAATTAAATCTGTGTTTGACCAGGGTTTAAACCATGTAAAAGCTGGTTTAATCCACACCATGAACAGCTTTAGAACAAGTTTAATGAAAATGGCTGTTTACCATCTACATGGTAAAAACACAGTGAAAAGGGATTGTCAGAGCAAAGACATTCCGACAAACCAGAACTTTTACAACATGGAACAAAAACATTTGATATTGAACAAAAGATAAAAGAAATTATCATAAATTCTAAATATATAAATGCATTACGCATTTAAGCAGCGATTGTTTGCTAAACTTGAGAGGACGACATCCCTTCTCCTTATATGGTCATTGTGTTTAGTGCTGACGTCATAAAGCACCTGCAGCGGGCTCAGGTATGTGTGCTATGAAAACTGCTCTGCTGGAGGTCCTGCAGGGACTGCATGTAATGTTTGCTTATGATTTTCTCCAACAGGTTTCACTATAGGTGGCACATTTTTGAAGGGAGGGATGCCCACGGAAACTCACACTTACATATTAAACAGCACACCCTCATTCTGTCTTGTACTTAGGTAGTCATTCTGCTGTCATTGATAGACTTTCTTGATCAATAACTGGTCAGGACCTTTCCCAAACTGATAACAACTATAACACACAGATTCATTGCTACATGATCTGGGTCAGGCAAATGCACGTGCCCTATCACTAATTCCAACTAATGTGAGTGGGAAACATGGATAAAGGCACATTTGCGGATCATTCCCAGAACATGAATTGATAGCGATTAGTTTCACAAACCTAGTTTCACGTTATTGTTCTCATGTCAATAAGACAAGAAGTTTTGACAGTTGAAACATCTACCTCCAACACAATCTTAAGATGTCTCTTGGGAATGTCGTGATGTCACATGAACTCTCCCTCTGTGTCCAAAGTGTTTTAGATAGATCTGTCTTATCCTGTCTGTATATATCCAGTATTCCCTTTCTAAGTATAGCACTTTCCATCTCTGTCCCCTCCACACCTGAAACCCACCTCTTCATTCAACAATTAGCCCTCACAGGTGGTAGGAATGTGAGCAATGAGGAAAAGTCTTGTTCCTCTCACACAGGGAGCGTTTCCTCTCATAAAAATACCTGAATTAGTCACATTAGTTCACCCAGGCGGCTCGCTCCAGTGTCAGGCCAAAACTCACCAGTGAAGACCCTGGACTCATCAGAGAGAGGAATGCAAAGGCTGGTTTCAGGGTAAAACATGAGACTTAAATGAGGCAAATACATCCCTATATTATACTAGTGTGTTGTGTAGTTGTAGTGGTTGACTGAATAATACGTGTTTACAGAACTGCTTTTGTTACGCTTTAAACCATAGTTTTCCCTTCTTCTTATTTACTTTTAAGTGATTCATCACTGGATGTTTGACAGATCTATCCTCCTGCATTCAAGAGATCTTCAACGATCCCCGTTCTCACTGCCACTGGTTGCCATTGTTCTTTTCTTACATCGTTTAAACGGTATATGTTATTTTTTTGTAACATTTAACATTTACACTGTTTTATTGAGGCTATAAATGTTCAAAATGTGTCATAACATCTCAGGTTCATGAATAATTTTCTGAAAAACACACGATCTTATCTTGTGTTGTGCTCCTCATTCCTTCCGTTCTATTACTCGGGATGCAGAACAGAAATTTCCCCAGTGTGGTTATAAAAAATGGTTCTTTTAATCTTAATTTCACCAATTAAAGGCTATTTCAGAGGTTCTCAAACTTTTCGTTCAGTCACACCAAAATATAGGTGACTTTTTTTTTTGTCTAGTTATGCTTTTGTGTCAAGTTTATTGTGTTAATTCCGTACTATTATGAGTAGTTAGTAATAGTTCATACTTTTAATTTGTAAAAAAGCCACATAGAATGTTATCTTTAAATCAGCCTGCGTCTCAAGCCAACCCTGGGGGGCTCCCACATTGAAAACCACCGGGATAATCCATTGTATTGTATATTGACCATTCAAGTATACATTTGTGTTTTATTAAGATCTTACAATCATGTGTTTTGCTAAATTTGAAAATACCTTGGGGAAATTACAATCTACAATGTACCTGTTGTCATGGATACAATGCACATTGCACAGTGGCTCTTCCTGTAAGTGTAACCTGATCCGTCCTGCAGTGAACTGATGCCACTGTCGACAGCTCGCAGATAACACACACAGAGACACACACACTCACACACACACACACACACACACACACCACACACACACACACCTATACACACACTGCTCCATCACCCAGTTCTGCCTGTGGACATGACAGAGATGACTTGGACAGATAGACAAATGACAGGGAGAGAGCCGCGTAGATTGGAGGAGATAAGTTTACTGAGTGACACAAGCTGCTTTTGCGGATTCCCCCTAGTGTGTAAATACTGATTAAACGCTTTGTTCTGTTTCTCCAGTTGCAACGTAAAGACAGAGAACAAAGTTGAGTTGTCTATATGCTGTACCAAGTTTCAAAACGTGAACCCAAAAACCAGATATGTCCTTTTGGCTTGTCAACTGAGTATGAATCAAATCATATTTTTAACATTTCAAGCTTATATAAAAGACTATTCCAATTAAAAGTCACTCCTAGAGTCCAGTTAGATCCAACACAAGAAATACATGTTTACTTGTTAACATTTTTGGTCACAGTTCAGTTCTGTTTTTGCTTAGACTAAAATGCACCCCCTCCCTCTTTCCAGAATGTCTCAAATATTTTCAAGTGGCGTGGGGAGAATAGTGTCTGTATTGTCAGCACTATTCCCAAGGATTCAAGGTCCCTATTCTCGTTTACCATTTCTTCCGTTCAAGTTTTGCGCCACAAAAGCACTTTTTTCTTTTTTCGAGGCACCCACAATTCCCAGTGATTGACAGATTTCCTTCAGGCCAAATCTGGAAGTACTTACCTCATTCTCACACTTGAGGTTGGAGGTTTCAGGGCTGGGTAACACCGGGTCACTGTGCGAGGGCTCATAAAACCTTAAGAGCTGTGGTTTGGGAATGGAAAGTCTATCGATTTTATGTGCCGTATTACAAGCGTGTTGTTGTCTGAAATAATATTATGTACATGGGGCCATCCTGTCAAGCACAATTAATAACCGCTCATGAAAAGCAAACATATTGTGCCCGTTGGCTATTTGTTGAAACAGTTTCACAAATGAGGACCCAGGAACCACTTATCTGTCAGACAAGGTCGAACAAGGTCAAATGTCACCTCAACACGTAAATTCATTAGTCATTTTAACAACTACTGGGGGAATGTGGTATTGGATGATGTATTATGACCGTTCCATAAACAACAGCCTAAGGATCAAAATATGGATGGTCAGATAAGGATTTTAAAGCATTGCTATTCTACAAGGAAATTGTGAAAATATATATGATCAAGTCAAGATCATACGTCATATACAACTGGGGTCAAATCCGGTGCTATATATCTCTATGCAATTGATGTAAACAATGATCTGTCTTATCTTGGAAATTTAAGACAGTATATTATTGTAGTTTTATCTTCACATTTTGAAATACAACACTCCTTTTTTGTTCAAAATGAAATAATATATTTTATCAAACAATTCTGGTTTAAATCAAGTGCTATGGTTGGTAGTAGTAATGTCAAAGATTGTTTTGACTGGTTTGGAATTTATTTTCCACAAAAATATGGATTGTAACCAAGATATTGTGTTCGATGTATTTGCTGTTAAAATATTATTATTATTTAGTCAAGAGCCAAAAAATTTTTGGCCATCCATAAAATGTGTCCCGTGGATGAATTTTTATATAATGCTTTTCCACTATCTAAAAAGCCACGCCTCAGTCTTTGCCAGCACTGGGGACAGGGTGTGCTAAATGTCTTTCACAAGGACATAATAACAGTTTTCATCTTTGGGAGCAGCAATCACACCTGCAAAGATCTGACCGCTCCACCCAGCAGCACCATTCAGATCGGAAGTGTTTGCGTAGCTACTACAAACGGGGAGTGTCAAATAGCGGTGAAAATTATAGTCGTTTTAATGCCATTTAAGAGCAGTATAAAACATGCAACCGAATCAGTGTCTGAGTCAATGCCATAGACTGTAAATATTAATGGACCTAGTCACGCCTATCTCTGTCGTTGAAACTAATGTGTCACCACTTTCGCCGTGGGGAAGGAAAATGTGTGTTAGCCGTCACAAGCCCCATTCATTTGACGATTGCCTTCTGAAGTCCACAGAGGCTAAACTAGATTGGTCCAAAAAATACACTCCCCTCAGCATTGACACATATCTGGAACGTTGCTATGAGCCAAGAGCCGACTTTTGGACCATCCTATAAAGACGTTTTCGAGAGGTACGAAGATGCTATACATTAGCATTGGCTAATTCTTATTCTGGGACCCGCCCCCACTGCTCAATGCTTTCCTCACACAACTCAAAACAGAAAATTCCCCTCGGGTACATGCTGTCCTCCCCGGAACACTGTGTGGGTAACTAACGTTCCATGGGTGAATTATGAAAAACCCACTACAAGTGGCTTTAGCACGAGCTGAGGTCTGTGGAACTATGATTGCAAATGAGGATGGAATAGAGGACAGCGTTTCTCAAATCTATATATATAAGCAGGAGCTTCAAGCTCAAGTCTCCTTTATCTGCACTTGCCGATTTGTCATAAACTGCAGGTTAGCTAGCGTTAACCAGTGGTGGCGGCTACAATGTGCTGAATCATCCTCTCTTTGCACACCTCCCTGATGTATTTAAACCTAGCGGGAGGTGATCGTCGATCCTCTCTTTGATTTAGATGATCGAGCCTGTGAAGTAATTTCAATCAATTCTGATAAGAAATCTAAATTGTGACACCCCTACCATATCGCCAACAGCTAATTCACAGACCTGGTCCCTGAGACATAAAAATACATCACATCTCATCATGATGTCACCATGTGTCTGTGTCCTCATGATGTCACCATGTGTCTGTGTCCTCATGATGTCACCATGTGTCTGTGTCCTCATGGTGTCACCATGTGTCTGTGTCCTCATGATGTCACCATGTGTCTGTGTCCTCATGGTGTCACTATGTGTCTGTGTCCTCATGATGTCACCATGTGTCCTCATGATGTCACCATGTGTCCTCATGGTGTCACCATGTGTCCTCATGGTGTCACCATGTGGCTTCATGAAAAAGTTTGATGCCATATTTAAGGAGAAAAGCTGCTGATTTCTATATTTCAAAAAGATATAGAAATCTTGTTAGTAAGCAGGAGTTTGAACCAGTATACTGTAGAATAAAGTTCACAAATGCAGTTAATAAAAATGTTTGGCAAAAGATAAATTTGCCTAACCCTAAGGTAAAGTATTTGCACTGGGGTTCTTGGAAACTTTGGCAACAAACATAGGTAGATCAAAGTGTTGATTAGTACAACATTCATTCTTGGTGTTTGACTCAAGCGTGCAATAATGCAATATGTCAGGACTTTGAAAGACATACTTTTTTAGCAGATGTGCAATAGACAGCCATAGACACTAAACCCCCAGCCCACACATAGATCAATGGACTCTCCCTAACCGGGGCAGTGTGACAGATGAGCCTGCAGTTGTCCAGATAAGATGACTATTGAAGATGGCTCCCACCACCAGACCCAACCTTAGATTGAAAGATAACCTTATACTATTCACAACCTGGGACATCTATGCTGCCGAAACCATACACACGGAGCCGCTCTCAAAATGGAAAATTATACCCAGCAGCCCATTAGTTGTGGGTTGGCTGGAGAGCACAGGTTCGGCCACCCTTATTATTGCTAGTGTAATGTCCACCAAATATTATGATTATGAATAGATAGATCATTATTATATTATGATTAAACTAAGTCCTCTTGATTATTAAAGACTTAAAAACTGTTAAACACCGATTATGTATGTAAGACCATACTTACTAAAGCTGGGGTACCTTGCTTTTTCCCCATAAATTAAAAAGGTTGTTTGACCCTGCACTTTAGATAACATGTGAACAAATCAGACCAGAACATGCCTCTTCATCTTATCCGAAAGCTTTATTTTTTGCATACTTGGAAAGAGCCCTGGAGTCATGATCTGAGGCCAATTGACTGCGTGAGGATCGTAATTTCTTTTTTTTCACTTTTTATATCGAGACATCAAAAGAAGCCAAAAATACATGCATTGAAACAAGTGATGGAACCAAGTCGCTTTGAGTGATAGGAACCAGATGGAATGTATTTAGAATAGCTCCATTCCATAGTGAAAATATCGTACCCCTGCTTTAAGATGCAGGTAATGTGTCTTGCCCAATGACACAATAACAATACAGCATTTGTCTATTCCACACAGCGATCAGTGACTGTTAATTCATTCAACTTGTCATGAATGTCATGTTAAGTTCTTGTTTTATTTTGTATTGTTTATTCTTCTGAGTATTTTTGTTTTGTTTTACTTCCTGTTCTGTTGATTGCCTGCCCCGCCCTAATGTTACGCCTGTGTCGTTTTTGGATTTTTGTTTTGTGAATTATATTATTCTTGCAGTATTGTACTACTTACTTGCTTTATCTATGGTTGCATTGGAAGGTAAAGGCCTGGATTAACTGCCTTTTTGTGCCGTATGATCCCTACTTCCTCTATGGGACTATACAGGCTTGGCTTTTATCCCCTGCTCCTTCTGTGCCTGTGTCTGTAAAGAGGCCTAATGTTACAGTTGCCTATGTGC
>JAPMNZ010839498.1:0-13509 GCA_029875035.1 Pomatoschistus microps | reverse complement strand
GGCTAATTTCCATCCGTTGTCCCACATTCGCACTCACAAGCACACACTCATTCACCCTGAACTATTGCACATGTTTTTAGTGGTAGGGGATTCCCCAGTCAATATTCCTAAATGAATAATATAGCTCAAACAAGTTTAGAAAAATTCAAGATTTTGAAGACTAAGCGATAGCGATGTCTGCGGGGTCTAGCAGAAAGTCTAAATGAAATAAAAATGTTGCTTAAATCACACACGGCCTGTAGCCACACACTCACACAATGGTACGTCTGTGGTACTGCTCCATCTATAAAGCTCTTGTGGGTCCACTTCCTCCGAACCTGAGCATTTATCTTCAGCACTTTGAATCTGCAGCATCAGGATTGAAAGGGGAAATGTCTTTTCAATATTGCGCTCCTCCAGACTGGAATTTCTAACAGAAAACTATTAAACTCCAAAGTCTGTCCAAGAAAACATCCTCAAGGATGTGGAAATGCATTTGTTGTTCATAACTGAATGTATTGGATGCTTTACAAGCTGAGGGTTGTATTGTGAGCACCTCTTGGCCAGGGCAGCCTTGATCTTTGAATCTTATAATGATTTTTAAATAAAGTATAAATAAAATAAAAAGGTGAAATGAAAAACTGAATATATTGTTGTGGATGGATTTTTCAAAATCATTATGGGTATTTTGAATGGGGATATTTACTTCCTGAACCAGGAAGCTCTGCCCACTTCGCAGCTCCATGTCAAGTGGCAATATTGGAACAGTAATGCACAGATTTCAGAATGTTTTCAGAAATACCTTTTTTTTTCTCAATAAAACATTGTTAGTTTAGTAAAGTTACTCATGTTTATCACACAAAAGCAGCAGCAGTGTCTTGTATCACATGCCTGATGCCAATAGTCATCTCATGTGTTGGGCTTTGGTAAAACTCTTACTTGGTGTGGTCCTGGACCCAGCGCTGCAGCCGGGTGCAGTAAGTATTTGGGCTCACTGTAGAAAAACTCTTTCCTGGATGACGCAGCCTTTTCCACCAGTGCTCAAGACGCTTCTTAAAGCTGTACACTGTGAAAATGTCTATTATACCAACGAAGTAGCGCTGCTCAGGCCCATCAATCACATGCAGAGGGTTCTTTAAGTTGGGAAGTAGGCGACGGTTTTGAGCCTGGTAGTCCAGCAGATCAATGGTGTCAGTGCACGGCACAGTGCACTCTGGGAAGACTGCTTCAGCTACAGGTGCATCTTCAGTCAGTGTTCTTCCTTTTTCAGACCCAACATCCTCCTCGGGAACCTCCCCTGGGACTGAGGCAACAGGATGCTTTGGGCTGTAACTCGGGATCACGGATCTAAGAGAGAAAATGTAGTCTGTGTTGAAGGCATCAACACTTCACTTTGTGAAAGCTTTAGTCCCCTGTGAAAGAAGACCTTTAAAAGCACCATATCCAAAGCTCGGTTGCTCGTGTCTCACCCATATTTAGAGCAGGGCTCCAGAGTGTAGGCAAACAGTTTGACAGGTGCAACTTACTTACATTTCAACCACATAAGATAGATTTAATACACATTTAATTAAAGGAGACATGGCAAATCGACTTTTCCCCTCATATACTTAAATCATCAATAATCCTCCACTGGCTCAAACATATAACTACACCCCTGCTGTCTAAAAGCTCCTGTCTCAGTCCTGGAGCAGTATGATGTAATTGCACCACTATGCTGGGTGCTGCCTCGAGCCCTGATTTAGAACACACATATATAGCGGACGACTCATGCCGTTTGCTTTACATGTGGGTCGAGGGCCGATGACAGCTCAGGAGTGACAGGGGTCAAGCAGGTGACTCAAATCTGTGCTTTGTGTCAAACAGCGTTGTAATAATTGGTATTTAACACACAAATAATAGATGAATGTATAGCTTCAATGTGAAACAATATGTTGGGGAATGAGCAGCATACGTCTCACTTAAACAGACCCAAGATGGTCATGGACTATTCATGTAAAAATGACAGGAGCTCAATATTAATTCAACTGTTATAAATGACAGAGAAAAGGGACTGCACTGACCTCTTCGTCCTGATGATGATGTTGGCAAAGGAGTGTCCCAGGTGTCGCTCGTCCCAATGCAGAGGTTGATGTGCCAAGAGCAAGCTGTAGTCCAAAACATTTAGTCTCCGTAAAAACTGCGTATCTATTTCCACCTGTCGCAGCAACCACGATCTCTGCTGGTCTGATCACAAAAACATCAATTTTCACTGGTCAACAACATGAAACATGCAGAACACTGTCAGATTAATGACTATGTGTGGAATGTTTGGTGGCTATATTGTTTACCGTTCCTTCGCAGAGGTAGTTTTTTGTTTTGTTACTATATGATACAATTGGAGCTGTTTAGGGTTGAATATGTAATTTCTATGACACATTACAGATGCTAACTAAAACAAAAACATTTTACCAATGTTTACCACCAGATAGTGCGTAAATATGTTATAATAAACATGTTTCTCTCTCAAAAGCGTAACATAGAAAAGTTACATAATAATAACTTACTCAATGTAATAAATTGCCCTTCAAAGTTAAGGTCCTTGAGAACCACAATGATATGGCTCTCCTCCGGCGCAGGCTCTGTCCATCGGCTCACCTCACAGCCTTTGATATCATACCTGGAATTCAGACATAACTTTAGAGCAAAACAACATTGGTGACTTTACTTTACTCTAGTTTAATGGCCAGTGTCAGAGCCAATTCAAGCCAGTCCCAGACAAAACTCAGACCAGTGCCCGACGCAAAAAGCACCGATCCACAGCAGAATACCTCCCATGCAGACAGACCAGAAAAGGCCACAACAACCTCCTCCTCATTAGATCATATCAAACAATAGAGTCATGGGATTAGGATGAAGGAATCCAAATATCCAAATATCCAAATAAAACAAAATGCCACTGACCTTGCATTAATGCGATCGTCAGGAAAAAACACACTTTGCATCACAATAAAGAACTTCTACAAAAGTCAGGAAATAGGACATAGTGTTAAATAGTAGAACATTATGCATTGATTGTTTGTTTAAAGTTGGACGGGCACCTTTTGCTGTCGAGGAAGTGCGATTCTGTGGACTCCTAGAAAACAAGTGTCTTTCAGCATCTTTCATTATACTGTAGTTGGAGCGGAAATGGTGAAAAAAAATACCCAAGAACTTGACCAGAAGAGAATGGGGAAACTTCTCCAGATGTTCCATATACATTTTCAGGTTGGAGAGAAGAAAGTGGATTTCTCTTCTGTTCTGGGTCTTCAAAAAGAAGCGTTTATCATTTCTGTGAAGTCAGAGACAAAGTCTAAGGGCGTGTTCACACTTGGTCTGGTTCAGCATTTTCTGTAAATTATATTGGGGAATGTAATAACTATATTGTGTTGTATGCTACAAAGATAAAGGAAGTGAAAACCTACGTCAGGAAGAAGTCGGCCCTGCTCTTGGAGTTACTGATGAACTGAAGATAGCAGTGTTCAGAGCACAAGGACTGTTGGTACTCCTGCTCAGTCATACCCAAACGGCCTCGCAGACTGGCAAATGCTGGACCTGCAAATGTCTCCAAGGTGAATTCCTATAATCACAGAAATTATCATCAAAATATTGGTGTTATTTGGTTGGTCGGCTTGAAATCTTCTTCAGAGAATGTTTACCTTATGAATGTGCGTAACTTCTGATGTGAAGTGTTCCTCTGACAGTTCGGCCTGTTCAGTAAAACATGAGAAGAATTAATAAGGCATGTTTATGATGACTGCATTACCCCAATCAATTAATTAACCTTGAAACAATCAAGTACAAAACTACTTGAAAACTACAGTGCATATCAGCATTTTCCAGGTTGTGGAGCCACTTTCCCCAAACACAACTTCCAGCTCATTCCCAGCATAGACTTAGACACACTGTCTCTCCAGCTTGTCCCCGGGGCCTCCTACAGACATATTCCACGTATTTTGGAGGCCTCTGAAAAAGATGCCCGAGCCATCCCTGTTGACTTCTCAATGTGGAGGAACAGTGGCTCTACTCTGAGCTCCTCCATATGACTGGGCTCCAAGATAGGGCCATCCTCAAAGTACTACTTTTACTCACAGTTCATCTATAAACTTTGTTTGTGTAGTTTACAAGTTAAACTCCAGTTAAGTGGAAAGACAGTTTGATGTGGAGCCACACAGAATGGTTCAGCGGTGGTGATGTAGTAGTTTGTTTTGACGCACAGGTCTCAGTCACGAGCTGCTGCATCAGCAGGAGCTCATGACATTCATTCGCACTGCGGTCCACTCACTCATTCACAGATTGACTGTTTTAAAATACAATACGAGTCCTATACAAATGTTTTTGTTTTTGTTTCAGAAAAAAATTGGAAAAAATGTCATAGTGAAAATGGAACTTTTCAATCCATCCGAAACATCATTGCCCTAAAAATATTTTTCTTTCGACAAAACTTTAAATTTCTCAAAATTGTGATATCTTCCAGAAAAATGTAAATGGGTTATTACAACCATCCACTTGGCATAGAATATTAAAGGAGCAGTACTCACAGATGGCACGTGGGCCTCAGTGCTTTGTATGGCTGTGGCCAGGCCCTGTTTCATCATACATGTGAGCTGGTAAAACTCATGCTGCTCATCGATCTGAAACAGCCCCAGGAGCTGCCACTGCTGCCGCAGGCCACCCCATCTCCTCCTCTTCACCGTCTTCTGCTGCCGTGCGGACGCCTCCATCTGCTCTAACTGCAGTGAGGGGAAACAGCAGCGCAGAGAGGCCCGTGCCAAACACAATAGACAGCTGACTGTCACTGAGTCTCCATAGGAACCAACACAAAAGAATGATCGCAAGCTCTGGTTTAAAAACACAGGGAAACACTGCAGATAAAATAAAACAATAAAAATCATATAATTATTATATATATTTATTTTCTATTGGACAAAACCATGATCATCTATGTTTCTGGAATGATACACCAAGTCCCATTCACAAAATCAGATTTAAGTAAAAGGTAAATACAGCCAGAACTGATTCCCTGTATTTCTTTTTTGTGACAATTTCCAAGATGTTTTATTGGGACTGAGCCTTGCTTTCCATTGTGCACATTAGTCCAAAGAAGTTAATCTGAATGCGTTTCTCTGTGTTTTGTTCCCAGCTCTTTAACATGACCTTTACTTTCATCATTGTGTGAAATTCTTCACGGTAGAAAGGATCAAGTAGAGTATTGTTAAAAACTATAAAAGCACTCGTAGAGCACAGACCTCCACCAAGAGGCAGTTTCACTCTGTACACAAAATCCTCCAAAATCTAATAATTTCCAAGAGGAATATCTTGTAAAAATTCCAGACCTTTTTCAGCTATCTTGCCAACAGATAAAAAGGAACAAAAGCAGAACCAAATCATTAATTATTACTATAAAAAGAACAAACATGAAAGCAGTAGCCATTTGGCAAATGTAATATTTTTTAAGCATAATGATAATGTGGAACATACAGAGTATGTTACACAATATGCTGTGAAAATAACAGCTACACTAGATATAATTTCTGTCATACAGACAATAAGTGTTATTCTCATTCTCATATGAATTGGCCCCTATTATTTATCATCAAACATTTCCACAAAAAGATGGCAGATGAAGCATGTTTATTTATATGCATTTTAATTAGTCTATTTACATTATATTCACTTTAGTATTGGACAAAAATAGGCATATGCCAGTGATAATGAAAGTAACTTCTTAACAAACATTTACAAACAGCTCTCACTCTGACAATTATTATTTCATCTTTTTGTACGAGATCCAATTGTAACAAGCTCTTCTCTGATGTCAGTCACTTTTCTTTGGTTTGCGATTTTTCCACAGGACGACCGCTGCGAATGCTCCTTTTGTAATAAGGGAAAACAAAGTGTGGAAGTATTAATAAATATTGAGTCCTGGTCGGTACAATTTGGAAAACTTCTTCTGATACTACCCACCTACACAAATCAACAGTATTATGGCTGCGACACCAGGTAGAATGACAGAATACTCCCGAGGCAGGAAATACTTGTGCAGAATATGATCACGAGCCACAAAGGGCTGTGAACAAAACAACAACAGTCAAAATCAAATACTTGGTTGTAACAAAATGTGCACAATAACAACGGAATAAACCAATTCGTACCAGAATAATGACCCACACAGAGTAGTACGTGAACAGGACTAGGCTGAAGACGACAAGGCTCATGCCAGCGGCCTGGTCCACTCCTGTCGCCTGATGACAAATAAAAAACATAAATGAATAAATGAATAAAACATTTTATTCACAAACAGAACCACAGACTCTGAATGCCACCAAAACCAAGAGTCTGGAGGGTGTGACTGATACTGACAGTTTGTGCAATTACAACATTCTTAAAGGAGAGTGCATATATAGATGTGTTTTTGAGTGGGGATAACATGTGATTAACAGGTTTTGTTTATTTATGCATTTGAAAAATCACAGGTCGTCCCCAGTGTCAAGGGGGGGGGAATAATATGTATTTGTAACTTTTTCTTTTAATGGTCAAAAAAAGGCAGTAAACGGACCATGTACTGGAATACAATAAGTACACATTCTTCAGTAAGTCCCCAACATTGGTCATCGCGTTACTGAAATATCACTCATAGGATGAACCATATGGTAAATGTTAACATCCTATTGCAGATATGTCAAATGTGAGCTTGTCTGCCTCAACCTCAACATCTTACCAGTACTAGACTTAATCTTTTAAAACCCAGACAACAATAATAACTTTTACTCTGACCAACTAAGATAAGCCTTCGGAGCTCAACCTTACACCTGAGAAAAACATCCGTGAGGACAAGTCTATGACACAACACAATCTGACAAATGTACAAAAGTTAATTCTGAGCTTGCACTGACCATCGCTGATCCGCATTCAAACACTTCCGGATTGACTTCTTCGTGATCAAAACACAGGTGCTGTTGCCTCTGCTGCCCTCTACTGGCAACAGCTCTCTTTACTACAATCTTAACATAAGCTGCTCTACGCAACATTCCCATTTTGGTTCAGCTTGTTGTTTTGATTGAATGTTCAACAGAATTTCATTATGTTTTTTCGTGTATTTTTAAGCACATCAGTACAGTAGCCATACATTATAATATATTTCAAAATATCAATAGAATATTTTGGCTGCAATGAACATCAATTAAGTATAGCTTATGAGTAGTAGAAGCCACGGAGAGGTAGGGGCCAGTCCCTGTGCTCCTCAAAGTCCCAGCAGGAGGCCAGTGTTTTTCTATGGGACTCAATAGGAGGCCAGTCCCTGTGCTGCTCAGAGTCAGAGAGAGTTGGTTCAAATGGCACCAACATGTCACGGATGTGCTTTGGGTCAAGGAGAGACTTGTACACGAGCAGAGCTGCAGGAAGCCACTGTAAAAGTTACAAGTCATATCTGCGAACGAGAGCCAAGGTTCAGATTTTTTAACAATTAAATAAATCTGTAGTTGAACTATTTACTTTTGTTTTATTATTATTATACTGCGGTACATTCAAAGCAAATAAATAACATTCCCATGGGAACAAGTGGGACGTGGATGATAAAAAAACACAAAAGGAAAGACAAAGGGAAAACAAAATGATCATTATTTTACAAGAAATACCTTTAATTAGCAAATGTTTATTACAACCCAAAGAGTAGAGTAAGCCAAAGAGTATAGGTAGTGACCACTCAAACCAGAACATATCCAAAGCTCACAAAATGAATCATGATGGATGAGAGTACCCATAGAGCTATAATATAGATCTACTATATTATTTTCATATCTACAGGTCCTTTTGATTAGCTTTTTTTTTTACATTTGTTACAAGGTGAGTATTATAGACATTGGATTAATAGATTTTCTATATAATATATATATAATTTACAAAATTTTTAAACATGTGTATATATTTCAAATCACAGTAGATAAACACATCTTGTAACCTAAGTGCAACCAGCCTGCTGGTCTCAAAAGATAAAAAAAAAACAAAGATCAGAGATAATTATCAGGACAATAAAAGTAAACTGACTGACAACATTTGAACATAAGAAGTTACAATAATGAGTGAGACATGTCCAGCATGGCTCATTAGCATCATTGAGATGCTTCCCACTGAACAGGGCACAAAAGCAGCTCTGTCTGCAGCTGCTTTCACCTCGTCCCAGCGTCCAGTGTGAACTCCAGCGACAGGACGCGGCAGCACAAAACCACCACAGAGAACAGAGCCACTGCAGCAGACAGAGCCGCATTCACACGTCCTCAATGTTCTTTCTGTTGTCAAAACTTTGAATATTCCCTCTATAAATAATGATATTTAAGCATCTAACACCCACGAAGAAGTGAGCGAGACATGTTGGTGAAGTGCAAAGGTCAAACCATGTTTTGGTTTCGCATCATCTGAATATCAAATATGTAAGTTAGACATAAAAAAACAGTAAATAAGAACATTCATATTAGTTGTGAGTTTGTCGGATACTACCAAATAAAATCAAAAGAATGAACACATGTGGCCAGCCATATGAACGTTTGGAGAATTTCAACATCACAATGAGGAAATGCTTGAAAATGAGAAAAGATATACAAGACAAAAATAAACAAAAAAACAAGTAACTTAATTTTCACAATAAAGCTTTTTCAATGTAGTGGTTTGTATATTCTGTTTCAGATCATTCATATGTGCAAAATATTACAGTAGTACATGCTCGAAATAGTTTCAAAAATAGAAAATGTATTTATCAATTTAAATATAGCCTCATTGCTGAGGACCCCCTCTTTTTGAGCGGATCCTTGTAAAAATGCACTGATACTGAGGAATTGCTGAAAACCCGCAACACCAACTTCAAGGTGGGACTATACTTTCTTTTAAGTCCACTTTATTGTCCTTGAAGGAAAATGTGTTTTCTGCATTTGAACCATCCTTCAATGTCACAGCTCTGTAACCACAGCACTGTTCAGTTTGATCAGGAAGACTCTCTCTATGGTGCGTTTTAGGAAGACTATTTATGAATTTCAGTGTTAAACTACAGAATCTACTTGTAGTGGCGCTTTGCAGTTTCAAGTAATCTTGTGTTTTTTGTGTAAAAAATATATATATATATACTATGTTAAGGGTTTTGTTATGTGCTGCTAAAATAACAGTAGTTGCAGCTGCTAACAGAAAGTGCTCAATGCAATTGAATATTAAGTCTGGTGCAATGAAAAGATGATTATTTTTCACGTAAGTCACTCAATTATGACTTAATGTCTACATTTCACAATCGTCAGGATGAATCTGTCAGTGAGACTCAATCACCACCGGCTCGAAGATACCTGGAGTCACTCTGAAAAAAGAGAAAACGAGATTACCATCTCAAGAAGAATAGATTTTGAAACAAGACCTTGACTATACCTGTTGGTGAGTGGAGTCCCACTCAATGCAGTGGTGCCATCTTTGCTCACAAATAATCTCAAGTTGCTGTCTGGAAGAAGAGAGGACAATTAAAACCTTTCATTCGAATGTTCATGGAGAGTTTTGCATCACCTTCGTTGTTGCTGCAGTCAGAGAAGTTTTGACTCTGGACAATCTTCTCCACGATGTCATCAGCATCTATTCGAGTGTCATCTACACAACTGTGCTGCTTCTCCACTTGGACCTTTTTCCTCCTGAAAAACAATCATTTTACACACAAGCACAAGTGTGTATTAATGAACAGCAGATGCTGCCGTTGTTCCACAGATGCACTCATTCATCCTGAACTATTGCACATGTTTTTAGAGGAATCCGGAGGAAACCTACGCACACAGAACGGCCTCTGTGGAGGTGGACCCAAACCTAGGACCTTCTTGTTGTAAAACACAAGTGCTAACCACTGTGCCACTGTGCCGTAGAATCAACTATTGTAAACTATTTGTATTTACAAAAGTGCCTAAACTTCTGAGGTGTGCTGCAGTTTAACCTGATCCTTCAACGTCAATGACACAGACTCACACTCGGACCTGGTTTGGTCTGGTCTGAGGGGAATCATATGCGTATAAGAGATAGAGTTATCTGCCCCGATATGCACTGGGTCTGCTCATTCATTAAATTCAATTGTGTTATTAAAAGTAGAAAAAATACACACAATATAAATAAATTAGTGTCTAAAATGGTCTAAAATATTTTTCAGACAAAAAGAGGATCACTCTCACTCAGCCAATAAACTCTCAGCCCAAAAAGTGACACACGGGGCTCTTTTATGCAAAGGATAACATGGTTTTCAGACAGCATGAAGTGGTCTGATGGTTCAGAACATCTTCATGTTGTTACCCCAGCGTTTAGCCTCTTGGTGTATCAGTGAAAACATGCCTTAAATGTGGTTATCAGTCTGTGGGAGTCCTAACATGCCTCTCTCAGAGCCCCATCCATTAAAAGTCACTGAAAGAACGACTGGTATGTGCTGCTCATACCTGGAGGATCTGCTGAGGGCAGTGGCTGAGGGTGGGGGTGGGCGCTCAGGTTTGGTGGGAGAGGCCAGTCTGCGCGCTTCAGTGGGAGTGGAGGGCTGGTTCAAACCACAAGAAGCACTGCTGCTCAGCGAGGCATTTCTCTGGTGGCTCAGGTCAGTCAGGCTGGAGGACCGAGAGTGGCCAGTGCTGTAGCCTAAACAATATCACATCACAAAACACAGGAAATTACAAACATACACTATCTAATTTAAAAAACATATATATTAATTGACCAGCTTTTACCGCTGGCTGAGATATGTTGGTTTCAACAATTAAATGTTTTTTATTTATCAAGAGCAGTAGTTGATTATAATAATTCCAAACTAATTAAGTCGCAAATTAATTGTCCTAACTATTAAAGTGAGGAGCATTCAATAAATGATTCAATAAACAAACCTGATATTTTGCTGTGTTGACTGGCATAACTCGAGCTGCGAACGTGACGAGTGTGGAGGCCGTCCTCCTGAGTGGACGTGGCGTCTCCATCCTCGGGCATTCCTAAATAAAAACACAATTCATAGAAAAGTATTAACCTTTGTTCTGCAATGATTCACTAAGCAAGATTTAGATTTTCATATTGACAAGAATTAAAGGCAGTTTACCGAGACTACGAACTGAGGATTGTCTTGGTTTAAAGTGGCGACTGCCCTCAACAATGCCCCCGAAAGGACAAACTGGAGAGGTTTCCCCCTTACAGTCCAGCTGCAGGGATTGGTCCACACGTCCGATAGACAACGTTTTAGCCGTGCTCGGAGGCCTGATCATGAAGAGGAATGATTATAACTGATAGTGCGTCACAGAAGAGACAGTTTTTAGCTTACGTTTTAAAGCAAGGATCCCCGGAGAGAAGGCTCATCCCAATTGTCACCTAAGAAGACACATTTGTTGAAAGTCTGTCATGTCTAAAGTGAGTGAAGTGTGGAAGGACATGTTATAGCTGTGCCTTTAGAATCGAATTGTCCTGTCGGGTATTTTTGGTGTCGTAGCCTTCCAAGATGCAGCAGCGGACTGTAGAGCCTGAGCCAGCAAACTCTGCAATGTTGAGATCAGCAAAACCAATCTGCATGCAAGCACACGGGTCAGTTATTTCTTTTTTCACTATTGCAGTGTTATACAACAGTGTGTGCACCAGTTCACATAAGAGGAATTAAATCCAGCACAGAGTGGCAGAAGTCAATAACCTTTGGTGACTTCAAAAACTATTGCTGAATCTGTGTCAGTGTGTGTGGAGAACAGACTGTGATATTGGGCTGTTCTCATCAATGAATGTACAGAACATGCTGGACTATTAAGCACATCTTTAAGTAAACCGCACATTAATCTATATCTATTTTTACGATAGTTGCTGGAGGACACTTAAGGGTTATAAAAAAGAGCTTTACAATAAAATCACATAAAATCCATTCAAACATTCATGCATTCAAACAATGAAACAGTTAAAGCATGAAAAAAGTGTCACCTGCTAATGAGTTTCAAAAGTGTTAAAAGCCAGTCTATATATAAAACGAATAAATACGTTTTGAGCCTCGATTTAAAAAGGGTAAAATCAGTGAGGACTTTCATGTCAGGGGCAGCTTGTTCCAGAGTCTGGGTCCAGCGACTGAGCCTTCTCCTTGGCACCGGTCTCCCCAGTGCCAAGGACCTAGTCCTTGGTGCTTGCAGGAGCAGTTGAGATGAGGACCTCAATGATCTGCCCGAGTCACGAACAATCAAAAGTTCGGACAACTACGAAGGGGCAACGCCATTGATGGAGTTATAATAAGTCCATAATCTCTGGTTTTAGGGTTAGGGTTAGCCTTGCCTAAGGACACAATTACAGTTTGTAACCAGGTCCTACCTTACTTAACTTCAACGGTCTGCAGGATCTGGCTTTGACATGCCATAAAATATTGGCTTATGAAGTAGCAAATACGGTAATATCGAATAGCTATAAGAAAAGACAAATTGAAATTGCATAAGGCTTATAAATTTAATCTAATAAGACAAAGAGTGTAAAGAAGCTGGAACTTCTTAGATGGTGTGACGTGTCTCTTATCAGCTGTAGTTATCGGATGCGGTCAGTCTGACAGATCGGGCAGATCTGAGGTCTCTGGAGAAGTGAGTCCCGGATCTGTCAGACTGGCCGCACCTGGTATCAACAGCTGATAAGAGACACACCATAACATGTTACACACACGCTTTGTTTTAGTGAAAGAACCAAATAAGTTAAAGGTAAAGAAGACACAATTCACTTTTTATATACATTTTTGCTCTTGCATATGAGTATAGAGCTTGGGATGTAAAGTGAAATTAGTTTGTTACTGACGATACTCAAAGAAGAAATTAAAACATCATGCAACTTTTTGGAGTTGACAAAAATACTCAGGAACAGTTGTCATGGAGACAGATATGTTCAATTCAAGCTGAACAAGATAAATAAATAATATAAAACACAACCCAGTCAGTGTCATTTGTCTTCAGCCTGTTATTTGTCGCCGCAAACAGGTGTGAGCAGATTCACTGAGAACACGCACGCCCACAAAGCCTCCGAGTAACTGTCCATTAGGGACTCGCTCATGATCCAGCAACAGTTTCATTACAACATGAAGCGCAAAACAAGCCTGTCCAAGTCTCTGTAAACTTTTATTGGCCAAGCACTCAGGAAAACAGGTATTGTGTTTGTTGTGTACCTTTGAGAAGGCTTTTCCTCCTTTAAGCTCCTACGAAAAGATGAAGATTGTTAGAAAAATGTGTGGATTTTTAGCACAGTTAGAAGTGGAAATACATAAAAACAAGATATAGTTTTGAGAAGATTCGTACCTTGCGCACAGACACTCTACAAATGCAGGGGTCCAACACACCAGAGATGGTGTTTGCACTCATTTTACAAATAAATGAAAACTTCTTGCTCCATCTGACGCAGTTCTGTTGCACCTCCTCCCTGCACATAAAAACACAATATTTCCCATAGTGCAATACCTTCCATACTGCATCATCTACATCCAAATCTTTAAATCTATACATTAGTGTCATGCATCCATTTGTGTTGTAGTTA
>JAPMNZ010839405.1:0-15904 GCA_029875035.1 Pomatoschistus microps | reverse complement strand
TTTCTCTAGGCCCAAAGTTCAGTTTTTATTGCACTTTCTCTAGGCCCAAAGTTCAGGTTTTATTGCACTTTCTCTAGGCCCAAAGTTCAGATTTTATTGCACTTTCTCTAGGCCCAAAGTTCAGTTTTTATTGCACTTTCTCTAGGCCCATAGTTCAGTTTTTATTGCACTTTCTCTAGGCCCAAAGTTCAGGTTTTATTGCACTTTCTCTAGGCCCAAAGTTCAGATTTTATTGCACTTACCCTAAACCTAATCTGCGTTTCTTGTTGCTCCAACTCTGAGCCTAAAGTGAAGTGTTTTATTGCAACCCTAAGCCTAGATTGCAGTTTTTGTTGCACATTCCGTACTCCTAAAGTGCCAAAGTGCAGTCTGTATTGCACTTCCCCTAGACCATGCTCCTGATGTGCTTCCAGTAATGTCAAACCTGTTTCCTTCCTGATCTCTCAGAGTTTATGAAATTAGATTATGAAGTTTAAATCTGCTTGTTTCGTTTAGAACTCTCTACCTTCTCCTGTAACATTATTATAACCACAGTCATATGCATAGAAACACAAAACAAAGCCTTCAATAGCTTTTTGTGACTTAAAAGTAGGAAAATTATGTCACCAATAAATTATTTAATGGACGTTTTTGGCTTCTGGTCCAACTTGACTCAGACACTTTGGTTTAACAAATGCATTTCTGACAGAAGTGAGGGATCTGAGCTGCACCTGCGACTTAAATATTCTCTTTCCTTCTCCCGGGCATCAACAAATCCTCAGACCGAGACACTGCTCCAGGTTATTGTTATTTTAGGTGAAATTGTTTAACACTCATCCTGCTAAAGCTGTGCCCAAGTCTTATACTGAAGTTTTTAAGATAGAGATGTCCAAATATCATGTCTATCTAAATAATAATATTAAAATTGGGGGGTGGAAAAACTAGGTCATTTAGCATTTATAAAGAGAGTCAGTATATATTGTCAATTTCTCTCTCATCTTTGTAAATGATAAAATTGTTCTAAAAGTAAGCATTTTATCAGTGAAGAGGGTAGTTTCCTTATCACTGATCAAGTATAAGAGCTGAGTCCCTGCTGGCTATAACAATGACTGCTGTATTAAAAGGCCTATCTCTCTTCAGGGTCTTGCATTGAGCCATTTGAGGAAAGCCAGTGATATTGCTCTTCATACATTTTAAATGAAGTGGACGCAGGGCCTTTAAAAGTGTTTCAGAAATAGCCTTTACCCCCTTTAGAAAAACGAGACAAGAGATCCTCTCAAGTGGACAGTGTTGATCAGAAGCTGCAAGGATTTCTATCCACTGGGACCGGAGCCAGAGGCCAGTTTGTAAACAGACTGGGTGATTTTGGATGTTCATAGTGAGGGAAAGGGGAGATGACAGGGTTCTTTCCTTCTGTGCAATTCTTTCTTCTGACATGGAGGAATCCCGAGGCATTCCCAAGACAGCTGAGATAATAATACAAATAATAATAATAATAATAATAATCCACTGGTTTTATATTGCACTTTTCAGGACACTCAAAGATCCAAACACACTTCATACAATGTAGTTATAATTATTTCACTCCAAACACGGTGGTGATAAACTACAACTGTAGCCACAGCTGCCCTGGGGCACACTGACAGAAGCTTCAGAGATCTGATGGGATCTGGCTTCCATATGCAAGCATGGCTACAATAGAGATAGGTTTTCCTCTGGATGTGCCAACATTAGTTTCATTTCTAAACAGCTAACCCTAAACATTTTTAGTAAGAGGGCCACTTAAGCTAAACAAGACTTCAGAGGCTGACGACCCAGATAGTAAAACCGTTTTTTATGGATTCGGGATGTTTTGAGCTTTTACATCATGTCTTGATTCACGTTTGACAGAGCTGAAGTTGGCTAGGTAACAATGTTTACTATCGGACATATAGCCACATACAAAATGTTGTGACAAATCAACATTCTATAGCTATCCGACGAGGTGCACTTAACATGTTGCACATTTCTTACTTTTTGCACAATTCTTGAGTGTTTCAAAACCTGCCAATGTGACATGTGAATTTCTCCTGTGTGAGATTAATAAAGTACATCTTATCTTATCATATTGCTAGAGCTGAAGTTGGCTGGATGACACAGTGACCTAATATTTCAGATTTCAAAGCTTACTTTGTGTTAGCAAGACAGCGGGCCACAAAACATGACAGAGAGGGCCACAATTGGCTCGGGGGCCTTAGTTTGGACATGCCCACTATACAGTATCATTATTATAAAAACATAAGAATCAATTGGTTTCTGAAACATATTAAAAGTCCCGCCACACTTTTGATCACACTCTGCCCATAAAGACTTGATTTCAAGTAGAATCATGTGAGCTAATATAACATTCAGTATTTAGTTATATGGTCAAATAATTCAACTTTTTTATATCTGCAAATTTCAGTCCTGGACACATCTGTCGGTTCATCCACGAGGATTTTAGTTATTTTACTAGTTTTCTTTGCCGAAGAAGGATGCAGATTTGACAGCCCACTTTAAGGTGTCTTTACCAGAACAAATGGAAGTACCATAGTCGTAGTGTTAGCAGTAGTTGTGAGAGTAATAGTCAAAGGGTAAGATATCTATGAACAAAACATACCTTTAATATTAACATTATGGAACCACTTAAACCATGTTGTGCATTTCTCATTTTGTCCGTGGTCCATAGAATAAAATGTATAAGCAGAAGACGATTATTCCTCTCATTCAATAATTAGGACCTTCATTAACTTTGTACAACTCAGAGCGGCAGATTTAATTTGACTGTCTCTAAGTGAAATTAAAAGTGTTCTTTTTTCACTCGGGGCAGTACTTAGCGCACGCTCTGCTCTCAGGGGTTTTGTTAACACAGAACCACTGAGCCGCACTGCAGCCTTTACCTTCAGCACATCACCTGCTGCTCCTTTACTTAACCCACACACATGTATTCTGCTGGAGACACACAAAGAAACTATTCATTATAAAGTAAGCATCTGTGGTGCGAGTCCAAGCACAACATCACTTCACATCACAGACGTTCCTCCAATGCACAAAAGCTTTTACAAAAGAAATTATAGCCTTCGTTTTCCACATCATTCATGAATCGAACAGCAATTAATAACATGACATAATATTCCATAAGAAGAATGAAGCCAAAGGATGTCAGTGATCGAACACTGAGACACACAGAGTTTCTATGACAAATATTTAAGGTTTATGGACAACACCAATAAACCCAGATCTATTGCAATGACCACGACTGCCACAGAGGCACAGAGGTTTTCAGGAAGGAGTCCAAAGCAGGCGAGACGTCTCCAGATGAGAATAATCTAATTGTAAATCAGTGAAAATGTTTAATGAATATGTCAAACTCCTTCTTTTAGCCCTTTGCCTCCAGTGTTCACCGTGGAGCCTACACAGAACAGTGGATGGACATATCAGCTGCAGTCTGCTGTATACAACACGTATAATGTGTTCATAATTCACTGACATAGAAAGATAATCATCACTTCAGAATACTAAAAACACAGGCGCACATGGACTCCCCTTCAGAAAACAGGATTAATATTTAAGAGATAAGAGAAGCTTTAAGACACAAGTCAAGTGTCCCTTGGATATCTGGCTCTGGGCACAGCGGCCGACATGTGTCACCTCACTTCCTGTCCCATCAAGATAAACGGACACAAAGTGCTCCAGGCGGGCGTCCCGATCAGGGATGGACTTTACATAACGTCTGAGTCACACACAATCTATTTTTATGGCCTTGAGGTGTCTCTACATCTACAACGGCCAATTAGACCCTCTCCCTTTTCTCAGTGCAAGTATTTGTGATGAGATGGTTTTTGGATCAAGACGGGTTTAGTTTAAAGACAAATAACTGCTCATTCTAAAGTTATTATGAATCATGTGTGGCCTGAACCATAGATAAAACTATTCCCAAAGGACACGTAATACCAATGACAAGAAATGAGATGAGTTTTGTAAATAAAGTAAAAGGCTAAAAGTAAGATGAATGTGAAGATGGAGAAACTAACCTACTTTTTTTTTTATCCCTGATCCTGTTCCTTCATAAATATCTGCTTTTAAATCAAGTGCTGAGAAACAAACTCTATTCATTCACAAATAATCACACATTCATCCTCTTCCTTCCTTGGGGTCATGGGAGATGGAGCCAAACCACAACAGCACTGAAGGGAATATTGAACTGTGAACAGCTCATTCACATCTAGAGAAAATGAACCAGTTAGATTTAGAATTAACCAAATGCATCTTCATTTCTTAGAGGCTTGTCTGTGGTTTGCTGCTCAACACTGAATTAAAAAGAGGAATTTCAATTAGTAAATTAGCTCATTTCAAATATACCAGTCATAATGAAACGGCCAGGATCAAAGCCATGTCTAAATCATTCACATTTATTAGGACATTTATGTTCATCGGCATCTATTTCACGTCGAAAAGACAAAATATGCTCAAAAATATAGATTCCATTCCCACTCTCTCCTGACCTTAACCGGCTCACGGCTCCTGTAGAAAATGTTGACCTTTTTCCTTCATACTTATTTCATGAAACAATCTACGATCCTTGATATTTAGGCCGCAGTGCAAATAAACAGGTTTGAAATCACTACATGTTTTCTATTATAGGCTACACCTCGGTACAAATGTCAAAACGCACTCTGCAGAGATTTAGTCAGATGCATTCAATAATGTATAATTGATCTTTCATATTTAATGGGACCGAGTTTAGATTTGACATAAACTTATCACTGTGAAAATATGTAAGATAAATTCATCATTTTCAGAGTATTGGGAAATGTCTGTTGGAGGAAACGCCAAATCTGTTTAGTGCAGTGCAGATGTCTCCACTGCAGGACGGTCAGGACTTGGATGATGTAGTGGCAAATGTGATCCGTAAAAAAGAAGATTGCAATGCATTTTTTAGGGGTAGATTCATGACTTAGTGTTATGGATCTAAAAGGAACTAATAAACAAGCCTTTGAAATACTATGAAACAATTAAAAGCTTAGGAGGCATTCATTCCATTAACGCTTATTTAGGGCTGAGTAATAATCAATTTTAGTCAATTAATCGGCTTTTGCAAAAATTGAATTTGTGAAAAATGTGAAAATTGTATGAAGGATATTGTGAGAGTTCCAGCAGCACATACATTATATTTGCAATATCAGCACAGTCAGTACAAGACTTATATAATACGGATTGGGGAAAACAAATAGTTTTGAATCTTGACTAATCTTGAAAAAATAGTCTGTATTTGGTGACTGTAATGAAAATCTATTTAAAATCAAAATCGTCCAATGTAGGAGATAATAATATCGCCCAGCCCTACGCTTATATGCATATGTAAAAGTAATGTTTGAACAATTATACAGTTCAAGAATAATAACCAGGTCTAATCCTAAAAAGAGTAAGACAAGATGATGCTAAACTTCCTCACACCTCTCTCCTCTTCATCCTCTTCACTGAGAACCCCCAGAGCCTTAACTGTGACAAGCAGACATCCAGGACACCTTTTTAAATGAAGACATCTCATCTTCTTTGGATCCAAATGTGTGAAAAGATTATCTCATCTTCTTTGGACCCAAACGTGTGAAAAGATTATCTGGTGGTGCATCAATCATTCTGTGCTGCTGTCATACAGGTGTCTCACAGCTCAGCGTCTATATGCAACAGTTTGGCAAGTTACAAAACCTGCATATGTCTCTATAGGATTATTATTTTGTGGTGATGATAGATCAGAAAATATCAGTTTAAAATTTGAAGCTTAAAATATAAAGCTGCCTGGTGGAGATGCAACTATTTGGTAAAGAAGAGCATATTTGTATTTATATATTTATATTATATTGCATATTTCAAACTGCTGCTCAAAATCATTACATTTTAGATTAGCATTTAACTGGGTTGGTTCTGCCGTGCCTCTGTGCTTATTGCAGAGATTGATTTCAAATCCATTAAAAGTGTATGTCCTTGAAATGTCCTTCCTTTAGTATGATGAATTGTTAAATGCCTTTTGATTGAAATTGCGATAAAAATGAAATAAAACTGCTAAATTTGTGAACATGTCTGACCCGATCTGTAAAAAGGCAGCGGGGTGCCAACGTGCCTGCAATATTGAGGAGATTCTTCTTTTCTGAAATGGGAGCTGAACATGTGTGAAGAAGGGTTTGACTGGATCAATGGAAAACTCATGTTCTCTGCGTAAAAGCATTAACGTCGCATTTGTGATACGACACCAAAACATGGCACAAGACGAATTAGGATGAAGATGCAAAGGAACCAATGGAGATAATCCCGTTATCTGGTTGGATGTAAAATGCCAATGTTGTAGCTTCCTCCGAGACAGAGATGAACTGAGCGTGAACTACTGCTGCAGATTCACGTAACAGAAAACAGCTGACAGAACCAAGAGATCGGAAATAAGTAAATAAACACTTATTCTTGACCTTAAGGGACACCCACGCCGTTTACCGCAATGTCACCGGCGGTGTCTCAACTCCACGCCAGAGCCACGCGCGCGTCACGCTCTAGTTTGTTTGGTATCCTTCGCGTGACCTTTGAGTGTTCCGTGGACCACCGCGTCCTGCGTGGACCACCGCGTCCTGCGTGGACCACCGCGTCCTGCTCTGGTGCAGGTGAAATGTAAAGTGCTGTGTTTGTAGAAACGGAGTGGTGCCGGTGGAGAGCACGCTGGATCAGAGCACATTTGACATTACGCACGGGAGTGTGCGAGTTTACACGAAAAACAAATCAGCTGCAAACATAAAATAGAAGCGGACTTACAGCGTGACCCTGGGCTCCACTGCGTGACCCATGGCGTGAAAGTGAGTCTTCAGATCCCGTGGTCACAGTCCACGTCTCTGCAAATGTACCACAGGATCACATAGAGGATGAGTAGGATGGCGAATATGAAGAGCGCAACGAGGATGGCCTTGGTCACCGGAGAGATGAGCGACTGCATGTCAGGGCAGAGCCGACAGAGCAGTGGGGCTCCGCGCTGTCCGAGCTCAGTCCGAGTCCTCCGCTCCTCACCTTCGCTCCTCTGGCAACTGTTGAGGACGAGCCCGCGGCTTAACGCGGACACGCACACGCACGGGCTCCCCAGCTACACGGACACTCCTGCTGCTGGCGCGCACAGAGTGGGGCTTCCCTTCACAGGCAGAACGGTGTGTCCCCACATCCACTCGGTTCAAACGCCTGTCGCATATTACTACAGACACAGACTGAGACAGCAGAGGCAGCAGCTATTTAAGACAAGGTCCCGCTGAGAGCTGCCAATGACATTCAGCAGGTGATTTCAGGAGGCGTTTGGACGCGCGCATATCACGAGCGGACAAGTCTGAAGTTGCGCGCTGCGCTTTTGCTGCAAACAGGTTGATTATTATTCTTCCCTGCAAATGTGTGTGAGACGCATATGGAGTTGTATCATGACAGCAGAGTTCTTTGGCGATGACCAATCAACCACAGCATCCAATTCACACGTCCCACTTGATGCACCCAAATCCGTCATCCCATGTTCACACATAAAAGTGTTTTAAAGACGTAGCCTACGAATACCTCGTTTAATAAAAGTACGTATAGGAAGAATTTTAATGAGTTTTTTTCATTGTATTTTTTTAATTTGGGTTCCTCATTCGTTTAAAGCAGAGCAGAGCTTCATGGGGTCTATGGTGATGCACATTATATATGCACGACATAGAATCGATCAGTTCATAATCACGTACATACAATACAAAGTCTGACATACACATATCTGGTTGTTTTGCTTGGACTTGCCTTACCCTTATTTTTATCCAAAAAAAGTTGTGCTTAATAAAATAGTCATAACACCAACATACAGATATATGTTGTGTATTTGAGGGAAAAATGTACCAAATGTCAGTATATTGACACAATTTTAATATTTATGTTTTGACTTCCGGTGTGACCACTAGGTGGCGACAAACACACGCTGCTGGTTGATGGGATTGTGCGTTGATTATCCCGAACATCACCATTGCACTGTAGTCTTGCATAACAATCATGGAAACTCAAGGCGATTGATCAGCACTAAAGGTAAGTGTGGCCGTTTTGTCATCATGATTATTGTGCATTTGTTGACGTTTACAGTACAAAGCAAACGAAGGTTATCTGCTCTAGCATTTGGCCTGTGCACTGAAGCTAGCATTAGCACAAACGATCTTTAACAGCATTATTCAGATACAATCCAGGAGTTGTACCCTCTTTAAGGCGTGTCTAGATTTTACACAAAGTGTGTTTTAGTGCAATTTCATATCAAAATGGTAATTCACCTTCTTTGATAGTAGAAGCTAAATTAGCTCATCAGAGGCCAGCAGCTCTGTCAAGTTCCTGCGAAACATTCACACTTCCGGTTCAGCCTTCACAATGCTGTTCTAGTTGAACTTTAAGATGTACTTTCTTTGTTGACTAATATCATTGATACACCATCTCCATGCGGTGTATGGATTATAGTAGTGATGTCTGAGCGGAAGTGAGTCTGATATAGAATATATAACACATGCAGCGCGGATGTTGGTGCCTCAATGTTGAAGGCTCATGTAGTTTTTCCTGTACTTACTTGGAGATGGAAGCAGACTTGACAGTCGGGAACAAGCTTTGAGGCACAAGATTTAACTAATTTAACCTGTATGATACTAAAAGAGTTGTTTACAAACGAGGCCAATGGTGGGTGTTTAAGCTGTGACCCTGACTGTCAGACTAGCACAGGTAAGACCACAGCTCGGTCACTGATCACATTTACCCGCAAGTGCTATGTTAGCTCCGGGTTTTATGTTTAAAGCGTTTATAAGTTACAAACATCTTCAAATCGACGTTTGTTCTGTCTGATTGCTAGGCCAGTGTGTAAGTGTGGGTTATTTTAACAGGTCGTCCTCTCTAATCTTTTTTCCTGCATAAGCATGATGCAAAATGTACATCATGTAGTCATAACTCCTCTTATGTAAAATACGTTCCTTGATTTGCGTTAAATACCGTGAATTACCCTTTAATGGCCTATTATACAATCAGATGGTTATGCCCAATGCCCTCAAAATGTCTAAAAAATCTCTGGCGTCAAAGAAGCCTTAGTTATTATAACGTAATAGTAGCAGTGCTTCCGTTCTTATGAAAATAGATAACCTTTAGCAAAAACTCTGCATCTTGAGATATTGATATCATGACACTGAATTTCATACAGTAGGGCTGTACGGTATATGTTTTACAATATTATTTTTTTATGACAGCACTACAATAGAATTGCATATAAATAAGAATAATCCACTTACAATTACTATTTGGGAAAAAATAGAAATGTAGTGCAGAAAATAAGCTATAAGAACATAAGGGATATACAAGAATAAATTGTAATTGTATTGAATCATACCACCCTGTGAAAGACTGTTTTATGTGTTATCACTTTATCAAACTAAAGTGTGCACCTCAATTTGCAGAGTTGTGACTCCACTATGAACACCGAGGAAAAGCTGGACCGGCTGCTGCTGAAGTGCAGCAGTGCAGGGCTGGACATGGGGGGCAGAGTGGGCAGTGGACCGGGGCTGGTGGTCATGACTCTCGGTGAGCGATCTCTTGTGAACCATCCCATCCTTGCGGAGGATGATGAAGATGATGACGACGATGACGATTTGACTGGGAGCTCGCTGGTCACCCACGACCTGGTCCCTCCAGAGCAGCTCATGATGCAGGAGGATTTATCCAAAAGTGGTGGGGATGAGGAGACCGAAAGTGACGTCTCAACACAGTTCCCTCTAAAACTTAATAAGCTTCCATGTGTGCTTCATATGCCGGTAAGTCAGAAATAGTGTTTAGTTTATAATGTATTTGCTCTTTCTAATGTCTTTTTCACTTGTTACTTGTAAACTTGTTATCACAGTTAACCATAAAACAAGAATTGAAGCTGACAGAGCCTTCACCCTTGATAAAAAAAGACAAAAAAGCAGTAAAGGACCTAATGTCACCCAAAAAGAAGAAAAGGAAGCAGCGCTCCCCAGCAAAGGTTTGTAATATGAATCTCTGCACAAGGAAGTACAGTTCAACAAAATAGAATAAAAACATTCTGTTTAATGTTTGGATAGATTCTGGCCGTGAATGAGGACGGATCAGTGGGAATACAGAGCCCCAAGTGTCATGTGTGCTTTCACTGTAACGCTTCATTCAGAACCAACTACCACCTGCAGAGGCACGTCTTCATTCACACAGGTATTTACACATATTCTGTTTTTAACAGTTTAACAAAATCTCAGATTTAAAAAGTGACTTGTGATTGATAGGAGAGAAACCATTCCAGTGCTCTCAGTGTGACATGCGCTTTATCCAGAAGTATCTTCTACAGAGACATGAAAAGATCCACACTGGTGAGTACATTCTCATCCAGTCTAAGTTTTATGTTCGTTTGTACAAATGTAATTGTTTTTAAGTGAGTAAAGAGCTAAGTCCAAACTCTGGTAATGTACATTTTAAATTGTGTATAATGTGGTCACTTCTGCACAGTCTCACACTTGTCATTCTATGCCATGCCATATATCTTTCTAATCTCATGATCAAATGGATTATTAATAATATTTATTTGTACAGCACTTTTAAAAACAGTGTTGATAAAGCGCTGCACAGTCAGGATAAAGCAGTAAAAACGGTCAATAGAATAGTTGCCTTGGCGAGTAGCTCACGTCACTCAGAGCAACATGTATCTATATAGTTCCATACTCATGTGGTAAGTTCTCCATTGAATAATGTCCCTGTACATATTGTGCAAACACAAACTTTACAAAAAGCAGGAAAATCACTGACACGATTGAACAGAATCTTTCTTTACAAAAGTCCATTTGACAACAGCAGCAGTTGTGTGAGTTTGATGAAACTGTTGGTCATTATCATGTGATTTTCTCGTACTTTTTAAGGAGAGAAGCCGTTTCGATGCGATGAGTGTGGCATGAGATTTATTCAAAAGTATCACATGGAACGGCACAAGAGGACACACAGCGGAGAGAAGCCTTACCAGTGCGATTACTGTCACCAGGTACATGCATAGAGTCCATGTCTTTTATATTGTTCTTGCTCATCCACAATAACCAACACACAATACTTTTTCCACAGTACTTTTCCAGGACAGACAGGGTTTTGAAGCACAGGAGAATGTGCCACGAGAACAAAGAGAGAAGAAGCAACAAGCCAGGTGGGAAAGTCGGACCTTCACATGCACCAGACTATTTTAACATCACGTTTCCTGCCAAAGAGTGCTCGCTGCCCAAAAAGAAGCGCCAAAAGTGCACTGAAAAAACACTGAGCCCTGATATTATCGCTGCCACTCAGGCTGAAGGGCACACAGTTACTTTTGTAGAAACAGACGAGAAAGACGAGCACAGAGAAAGCAAAATGGAAGGTACTCTTTACTCTGTGTCCTCTAAAGTTAAACATGAGTATGTGATGGCAGACTACTCCATGGAGCTTCAGGAGGAGTCCAGCCAACATCAGGACATAGAACTTTCAGAAGAGTCGACTCCTCACAAATTAATTCTGAAGAAAATCTCAAAAAGAACAATTGCACAGTCCAGTGAACAGGCCACTCCCACTTTGCTCTTCTCTTCAAAAGAAGACAGTGAAGACAAAGTCACACAATATACATTTGAAATTGTGGATAAGCAAAGTCTTTTGGATGTAGTTGGAAATACTGCACTCGCATCAGTAGAAACTCTTCAAGGAGGCTCAACAAAGCCTGCACCAAGCAGTACGAATTATGATGACGCCATGCAGTTTCTAAAGAAGAAGAGATACCTCCATGCTGCTGTGACCAACAACAGTCGAGATTACACCAGCAGCCTCTCGACTCAGACGCCTGTCAGTCAAACAGTAGTGTCCACTGTGATCGACGAGACTGTTCCTGCCACAATACTAGAGCCTCAGCCTCTCAACTCGGACACCAGAGCTCATGAGAAGAGCGTGCTCCCTGATGAAGTCCTGCAGACGCTGCTCGACCACTACTCCAATAAGGCCAATGGCCAGGCGGACATCTCCTTCAGTGTGGCCGACACAGAGGTGACCTCCAGTATATCCATCAATTCATCAGACGTTTCTGACAGCAGTCCTGTGGAGAGCCTGGCAGCTTCCTCTGCCCCTACTCAGCCTCCCACAGAGAAGGTCACTCTCCTGCAAGAATATTCCAAATTCCTTCAACAAGCACTTGAAAGGACCAGCCAAAACGACAGCTACTTGACCAGTCAAAGCCTCAGCCTGGTCTCGGAGAGCCCGCCTCTTGCAGGACAGCCACTGTTTGCCACCGAGAAACAGTTCCCATCTCCCAGCCGCTTCAAATCAGGGATGAGTTCTCCATTGAGATCAACTTTAGACAAGCCTCACTTTGGATTACTGGTAGGGGTGGGGGACTCGCAGCACTCATTTTCATTTTCAGGTGATGAGACCACACCCCCTTCAGCCGTGTCCCCTGCTGATGATGATTTTTTGGAGCAGGTTTCGCCCAAAAAGTCCGACTCAACACAAGGGATTCTTCAGACCTTTCAGATAAGCTCATTTGACCAGAACTTCAAGTCCCACTTCCAGACATCGAGATCTGGATCCACCTCACAGTTTACTGTTGCCAATGGACAGGTCAGTCTACGTGGACACGGCACAGACTTCTCAGAGTTCACTTTAGTTCGAGAAGCCAGATCACAACTCAACTCCTCCCCCGATGTTTCTTCCAGTGAAACCTTCTGAAGGAAGATGCTGGAAACTCACTCTCAGCAGCACTTTATCTTTATTTTCTGTTTGCCAAATCATGTTCTTGTTTATCTTCTGTCTTTCTCAGAGAAAGATTCTTTTTTCTATTTTACGTTGAGCTGTGTTTTAATTTCAATTCACTACCCCCACTTTAGAATTAAGTTTAGGTCAACATTTTTTAGAACTTATGGATGAAAATGATAGGCTTTTTTCACAGTAGTGCCTGGTTAGTTCACTCCTATTCATTCTCTGCAGGGAATTAGTTGAGTCACAATAAGTAAACCAACATTTAATGAAAAGGTTTTCTTTGTAGGTGTCTGCAAGTTAATGCTAACCTAATTTAACTTAAGGAGTAAAAAAAAAACAAAGTGCATTGTACTGAAGTCCTGAAACGTATAATATATGTTGTTACATTATTTCAACCCAAACCTGTGCATTGCTGGGATCTCCTGGAGAGCTGGACTGACAAAGAAAAGCCTTTAGCTTTGAGACAAAAGATTATTCACCTGTTTCTTGTTCTACAGCAGAACCTTTTACAGTTATTTAATTTAGGCTAATTCCCTGCTGTGAATGCTAAGTGAGACACCTTTAAGGCAATCAGAGCGAGCAGAGGTCTACTGTGAAAAAGGCGTTTTGAACAACCAAAGCACTGATATTTTGTCAAAACAAAATCCCATTTTTGTGATTGTTTTATTCTTTTTAATTGCAATAAGAGCAATAATAATTGATTTAATTTAGTTTGTGTTGCTGCCTGATGGCTACCTCCCTCTCCAAACATGAGTCTTTAGTATTCAGACTGATGTAGCGCTGTGCGGCGAACATCCAGTCGTGTGGAAGGTATTGATAGATACCACACTTGATGTTCATATTTTTTATGTAAAATGAATTTGCCTTTAGAAATTACAATCCCCACTTCGTTAGTCACTTTATTGTCACTTTATTGTCACCCTAAATTGGTGTCACGTGTTATTTATGTTTGCCCCTTTTAAAAATCGTAGTAAAAGCTGATTGATATCAAAGAGCTGCAAACATGAAATGGTTGCAGGATAAAAAACGTTTCAATTGAACTGTGGTAAAAGTTACTTTAAAAGGATTGTGCAAGATTCTGCAAAATCAGCACATTTTACCTCGGAGAATGTCCGTTGAACATTTATTACAATTAAAAAAATAACAAGACTTGTATGTTTTGAATGTACATTACAGTTTAAATCACTTTGATAGATGCAGTTTTTAGATCGGAGCAGCACTTAAACATTGGGTTTTTTAACTTCTCAGTTGGATCCAAACCTGCATCTGTGCCTTTTTCTTTCTCCTTTCCTGCGTTATTCTGTTTGTACACTTTATATCTAGGTCAGTGAATTAAGGCAAATAATTCCAGTTGCACAACTAATACATAAGCTATCTTTCTTGCAGCCTGTAATCTAACATTGAGGTTTATTTATACCAGCACTTCTCTTTAATTTTATTCAGTTGCAATAAGTGGCACTCAGCTAATATCTGAACTTAACCAGGAGCAGAAGGAACATTTCAGATGTACATTTGTACATAGTGTCTGTATCACCTGCCTGCTACTGATAATCTTTGTTAGGCCTTCTGCATTTGATGCATATGATAAAAGTGTAGTCCCAAACGAGGCAGTGAATTTGAATATTATGGAATTAGATCTTACACTCATTTAACTTGTTTTGCTTGTACTTTGGAAAGGATTAAAACCAAAAATGAAGATTGATGATGGTGGTTTGTTTAAGAGTTCAACCCTATGTTTCACTGGAGTAGAACCTTTTCCCAAAAGTATTCAAATTTACTGACCTGTGATTCATTATCCCATCGTTTGACTGTTTGTCTGTGTCTTAGGTGCTATGTGTTCACACTGTTTAATCATTACAATATTATTCCCTAATGTTACAAACAAACTGACAATCAGGGAATCGCCCACTTGATCATCAGATTTCATGCATTGAACATTCCTTCTAGAATGTACAGAGATATGTGCTGTAAATAAGTTGTATATTTTTATGTTCAGAGAAGTACTGTTAGACTGAGGCATAAAACTCCTTTTGTTCGTGAATGACACATGAATTGTTAAAATCATCATTTACAGTGTTTCCCGTAGTGCAGACTATGGTGGCACTGGCACAAATACTTTGTATTCATAGTTTTACCTTATATAGCCTGTGTGTAAAATGTCACTTTTCCTTTTATTTCATATAGAAAACAATGAAACTGAGTGATTTTGTTGTGCCAATCAATGTATAGTCCACATTGTTTTTAGAGAATGATAGAATTTTAGACAACAGGAGGTCTCCATTGTCGCTATTAATGGGAAACACTTGTTTTATATTATGGACAGTAAAATGCCTTGTTTTTGTATCTACCATCATAATGTTTCACTGATACACATTTGTGTACTTTCATCAATGTGCAACATTGTAGTGCACATTTTGTGGAATCAGTTAATTTAGTAGAAGTGATGAATATTTGCATTATTCCACCCCATCAGCATTAGATCTAAACTGATTCTAAAGCACAAAGAACCATTTCATTTTAGCTTTGAAAAAGAAAAAAGGCTTAATTTCCTAAATTGGCAAAACCTCACTTTCATTAACTGTTGTTAGACAACTGGCCATAAGTGTCCTTGTATAAGCTAGTAGAATATTTCTTTTGTGTAAAAAGCTGAAATGAGACATTTTGATAAAAAAAATACTATTTTTGAAACGTCATTTAAGGCACTGATATGTACAGTATATTGTATGCAGTTAATATTGCTCTCATTTATCTGTTGGCGTCTTTTGTGTCAATGTTTCTCAAATACAGTCGTTTGGATCATGTTTTTGAAGAACGTCAAAGTCCTGGTGCATCAGTGGGTTTTATGCATGGACATAACTGTTGGGTTGAGTGAACTTGTGTATGAATTACAGTATGTGCAGCTTTAATTGTAGCTAATTGATTTCAGTAAAGTAACCCAAGATTACATTAATGGCAGTGTTTTATTATTTGTAAACAGTCTGGCTTTTGATTGTTGTGGGTCATGTCTTCTGAATGAAAGTGATGATTATTCATATCTAAATATAAATAATACATATATTTTGGACCTTTGATTCCAACAATGATCAAACACAGATCTGTGGAGAAGACAGCATTGTTTTGTTCTTAATATACTCAA
>JAPMNZ010839402.1:0-10898 GCA_029875035.1 Pomatoschistus microps | reverse complement strand
AAATAATAAGAGTTATAAGAAAACAAGTGTAGAAAGATCCCTGTACACACCTATCATTTCAAACCGAGAGAGAAACCTCTGGAAGAAGTTTTTACACGGGTCAGGCATGGCCAGAGTCCCAAACTCAGACATTACGATGCGGTCTCGCTCGCTGTTCTTCTTGTAGGCGTCACTCTGGAGGAAGCGACTCATGTAGGTCACTTGGCCGTTTTGGATGTTGTACTGGTGCAGCATTGCCATCCCATCAAACCAGTGGTTATAGCTGGAGGAGAGAATGGACCTTCAGCTCTGAGCAAATGTTTGGAAGTACTTAGTGCAGACTCACTGAGTGTTTCCAAACTCAAACTTCCCCGGGCCATTGCGCAGCAGCTTGCCCTGGATCCATGTGGGGATAGAGCCCTGTACCTCTGTGGTGATGTGCTCTGGTGTCTCCTCCGCTGAGCGCACCAAGGAGGCTATGGTCTCCAGGCCCTTCCTCTGGGTGCTGCATTTCTCAGGCTCATCTGCAGTGAAGGAAGTATGTGGAATAATGAAACCATTTAGAGATCCCTCCTCAAAAATGAGGAGGGATTTAGAGATCCCTCCTCAAAAATGAGGAGGAGATGATGAAGTGTTCGTACAGTCCCCCTCATGAAGTTCACATAAAGTTCAGTCTCTGTGGGGCTGGACTGAGCCACATTTCCTCTTTTTGCACATCCTGAAGTATCCTATTTATCCACAATGTGGCATGTCATTTTTTTCCATTGTGAGATCCAAAAAGTTGTATCTTATCTTCTATTATGATCTCAAAGGTATTATTCACATAATGAATGTCTCATGTTTTTATTTACACTAAGGATTTCACTTATCCTTTATGTCTTGTAAAGTTTAAGAGCTCATTGAAAGTTCCAGATCCATGACATGTGAAGCAAAGAAATAAAGTTGTGTCAAATTTATTTTCAGTCAATTATGGAGTATTCCCAATCAGTATCTAAACACGACAGTAAACATTATACACTCTTTTGTTTTTGTTTATTAAAAGTGAGATTTGTCTCAGGTTTTAAGGGGAATTGATTCATAATATAGGTGTGATACACTAATATTTCCCAAAGAAACTCTGATAGGATTATTCTCTGTGCAGAGCATTTTACGGTTTTATAGTATAAAGTGTATATTTTAGAATAACGAAATGACAAGGAGCAGTGGCTTCACAAAGAAACTAGTAGGTTTCACGCACATGGCAGATTCAGCTTTCGCAATTATGATTTTAGACATGTTAAAGAGAATAATCCAAAACAGCAGTTTTTATGAACATCTGCATTTAGTAACTGCATAGACATGTTTGTTTCTTTGTGAGACACATTCCACAAATTAAACCATGTGAGCAACGTCTATGACATTAATTATACAGTAATGCACAGAAGAAGGTTTAAACCATCTCCATATGGAGAAGCTTGATACAAAAACATCAATATATTTAAGACATATCTGTATATCACATTTTTGAAAAATGTACTTATTGTGAAATCTTGTACTTCTGGCTTGGGCGGTCAGACAAATGAATGCACACAAAACAGCAAACACTAAACCTGAACTGTTTTTGTGGAATCTGCCAAGTATAGTTTTTATCCCACAAACAGTGAAGTATGTTCTGGCCTGATGATGTTTACATGACCATGCTGCGATTAAAATGAATTAAATGTTGCATTAATACATTGCCTACGTGCTTTTTTGAAACGTCTTTACACATTACAATTGCATCACTATGTTTCCTGGATTATAACTTTACTTAACCTGCTCTATGGTGTTTCTGACATGTATAGAAAGCAAATAATAAGAATAAGTATTTAATTAATTGCAATATCGTGACTCAAATGTGTACTATTTATTGAGTCATAATATTGCATGACCCTTTGCATTATTTTTCCGAGTTCCATTCCTGTGGTGTGTTTTTACTTTGTTACATCAGCCCAAACTGACACCAACCTCACAGTCACGTACAGTTCACGTACAGGAACAGCGCTCCTGGGCAGAGTCGCGTGAGTGTACAACCAGTACAACTCACAACAATTCTGCAGAAATCTCTCTCTGTGCTCGCGGAAAGAAGTACATGCACTACAGTTGTTTTACTTTAACATTGAAGAGTTTTTATGCATCTTACCTTTTGTTGTAGACATGGCGGTGGACGGCTGAGGCGTGCTGCTCCGTGCCTCATGTAGAGACTTACGTAAAATGTTACATAATGTAGGGTGTGCAGAGGGAGGGGAGGAGGAGAGGCGCTGTGTCTCCACATCTTCTCCTGTATCTCACACGAGCATACACAAACACTGACACGCATACGTAA
Organism: Pomatoschistus microps; assembly: GCA_029875035.1. NCBI lineage: Eukaryota > Metazoa > Chordata > Actinopteri > Gobiiformes > Gobiidae > Pomatoschistus > Pomatoschistus microps. The sequence goes on along the minus strand of JAPMNZ010839402.1, from coordinate 8,575 downwards.
ACTCACGCGCACACATACACACGCACACAGACACCCACGCACACACACACACACACACACACACACACACACACACACACACACACACACACACACATATAGAAATGATACTGGGAAAAGGATAGGATTCGGATCTGTGACGGTTTCAACATCCACGAAATTATGAATGATCCCGTAGAAATATGTTAAGATGTTCATGGGATGTTGTGGTCACGTGTGTATGTTTATAAGAAAATAATTTAAAAAACGACTCAGACTAGATTTGCACTTTCATTTCTAACCACTAGAGGACGCGCGAGTCACATCTAGCGGCATTGCTGCATAGTTCTACCAAAAAAAACCAAATAATAATATCTATAAGCTAACAGTGTTTATAGATGTAATTATAGATAGTATTATATCTGCACTAGACATATATGGCTATAGCAATAACAATATTAGTTGCATTACTAGAAATATTGTTAAATAGAGTTGATAGCATGGCTTTCTTATTTTAAAAAAAATAAAATAATGATGAACCTTAAACCATTGAGTTGCTATGATGTGTAAAATTCCTGTTTGAAGAAACGTCAAAAGCCCGCTTCCGTCTGCCCACATGGAGCTATGAAGGCAAGTAGATCAGGATAATCCAGATTACAACAAACCAAGAGCGCTGGGACATGTTAACCACCTGCAGCTCTGAGGCGTCCGTCATGAAGGTAAGACACTGGTCAGAGAGGACTCCATTCTGCCGCTGATTATTGTTGTTTCATTAATTCCACATCACTCCGCCCACAGACAGTGCATTAACATAGATTACTTTTTTGTCTATTGAGCAGCAGCATGTTGAATTAGTTTGGAAAAACATGCCAAATATGTAGCATCATTCATGTGTCAAAACAATCAAATACAATGTTGGCAACGGTTGCGAAGGAGTTTATAATTAGTTTATAAAGTAGTCCCTTTACTCAGACATGTTTTTGAGAATGTAGTGGACAAAATATGTTTGTTAAAAATGTTTGTGATCAAATATGAATATGAGTGTGTGTCATTTGAACATGGTCGCAAACTGAAACACATTAGATCAGGGGTATCAATCTCATTTTGGTTGTGGGCCAAATTGAAGAAGATGAGATCTGGTTGGGGCCAAAAGCATAAAAGTGGTTTACGTTTTTGACAAATTAACAATATTTGACATGAGATATGAGTTTGGATGTTATTTGGGAAAAAATATAACATAATAAGTGATATATAGGAAGACATGATAGATTACTTTTACTCTATCATATTTGATCATTCATCTTATTGAATGGTTGCATAAAAATAAATGATTGAACTGTAGTGTGTTTGGCAGGAGGCTTCTTCCAGATGGCTCTCCTCAGCACTGTGTTGGAGTTTTTAGGTCACTCTCGTCTCATTGGCTGCATCGCTCTCTTGGCTTGGCTCATCCTCTTCCATCTCCTGGTGAACGTGTGGCTACTGTGTTTCTTCACCAGTTTCTTGGTTGTCCTGGGGGGCTGGCTCGGCCTTCGAACTTTACTGGACGCTAACAGCCTTTTGCATTTGGAGCACTTCCTTCCCCTGGGAAAGCTGACTGCTCCTGCGTACTCTCCTGAACACGAGTGGAGGTTAAACCATGAGATCCACAGTGCAGCACATAAAGCTGTGCAGGACTTTGTGTCATCGTGGTACCGCACTGTTCTGCCCGAGGTGGAGGGCGAGTTTGAGCGGGCCGTCCTCAACTCCATGCTGGAGTCGGTGATGGAGCTGAAGGAGCGTGCATGGAGAGTGGACAGAAAGGAGTTGATTCAAAAGCTGCTTGAAGTGTACGGATGTCATCTGCAAAGCTACATGACAGCTAAACAAATACAGTCTTCACACGATAAAGACATCAGCCTATGGGAGGTCTACAGCGAAGTGGACAAGCCCCATCCCGCTGTAGGCTCGGATGAACGGAGCTACTCCAAAGCCCTGGTCAACCTGGTCTTACATGTTCTTGTGCCATATCCTCAGATGGAGACTAGAACTGGTAGCTACATGGTCACTGAGCTCATCACCTGCAATGTTCTCCTCCCACTGCTTCACAGAGTGGCTGATCCTGATTGGCTCAACCAAACCCTAGTGGAAATCTTCACCAGGTCCAAAGCCCCTCCAGAAATGACACCGCTGCTGACTGATACGTTATATCGATGTCCCATTCAGCATGAGTCCTGGGTCACCTGCTGCTCCCTGTCCTCAGCAGAGCTCCCAGTGTTGGTCTCCTCCAGCCTTTCAGATTCTGAGGAGCAGCTAACTCCTATATCGTTTTCTGAGGATTCCCCCCTAAGCTCCATGGTCAGCCTCGTTTCCAGTGACAAAACAGACAGTGGTCCAGAAAACACAATGGTACCACACAACACAACCTTCTGTTCATTAATTACAGCCAAATGCTCTAAAATACACGAATGCAAAGTACCCTCAGTGATTTCTCTTTCTCAATCAGATTCTGATTTTGAGCTGACAGGTTTTTGTCATTGTGGCCCATCTACCAACTTCTGCAAAGCCATCAATTTGGAAGAAGATGAACCGTTTGGATGTTTTGGACCCCTAAAAAATCTGGGACCAAAACAGGTGGCTCCAGAAGAGTCCCTATGGCTCTCTGGCGTAACCCAGGACAAATCACCTCAGAGAAAGTGCGATCAACCGTCGGACAGCCCCACCCACTCCCTCGCACCCGTGACTATCCATAATGTTCATATTAGTGGCACTATCACGGCCAAAGAGCAGCGCGGCACAAGCTCTCATCTCTTCACTGTCTATATTATAAAGGTAAGACCAAATGTATTATCCACACTGCTGTATTTACTCTTTTTAATTTCATAATTCTTTGTTTTGTTTTATAGTTTGATACAATAAATGAGTCTGAAAATGGTGCCACTGAGCAAACTTTCATCACTCACACAGTCAACCATAGATACAGCGAGTTCCTCAACTTGCAAACACGACTGGAGGAGAAGCCCGAATTGAAAAAATTGCTTAAAAGTAAAATATTATCAATAAATGTGTTATTTTAGGCTGAAAATCCAACTTTCATTGATATATTCTGTGTTTATTAGATATCAAGGGTCCCAAGAAGATCTTCCCAGACATTTCCTTATTCGGTAATTCGGACAGCGAGAAGGTGGAAGCTCGTAAATGCCAGCTCGACTTCTTTCTCAAAGTAGGCTACACAAATCTGAAACATAAAAACCATTGCATAACTTGTTTGTTTTTTTCCAGCAATTGAGTAGTTTTCCAGAGACGGCCAACAGCGAGGACATGCAGGAGTTCCTTGGCCTCAACTCTGATAGCTGCATGCATTTTGGAAGGAGACCCGTCGGCAAATCCAGGATTGATAAGGTAACTCTAAAACTCCTGTTAATTCTGGACCATGTGAATGATGAGAGCTTTGTATGTTGCCAATAAAGATGATGGAGAATGCGCTGGACACTTTGAAGACTGCTTTCCCCTACCCAGACCTGAGCCCAAACGAAGACTCAGACGTAGACACAGATGGAAAGATGGCTGAGATGAGGAAATACAGGTGATGGTTCATTCCCAAACTTTCATTACTTTTGCTCAAAGTTGTATTTCTCAGCTGTCCTGGTGACGTGCCTGCTTTTTGCTTGGGTTCATCTAACTGTTGTTTTACCTGGATTTGTGTACTGGTTGTTATTATCACACATTTCTTTGTACATTGGACTTCACTTGGCTGAGTTAAGAGAACCTTTTTTCGTTCCACAGCGGGGAAATTTCAGTGTTGCATCACCCGGTACAGAACAGTAGGAATGAGGAGCACACAGCACACGATAAATGAACACAGCTCTGTACTAAACTCCAATAACAATAGCTGTATACTAAACTTTACTGTTTGTGGAGAGTTGTGTCTTTTCACTATGAAAATGGACATATACACGTGTTTGGAGTGAAAGAATAATGACGTCTTTGAGTGTCCAAAAAAGCGCTATATAAAACCGATGCATTATTATTAATATCATTGTTATTATCGGAAAAAAGCAAGTATCAAACCACTTCCCAAAAAAGTAAGTCAGTATAACCAGGACAGTTTAGGAGTGTACCTTTCAAACAGGGGGTACCTAACTTCTTTACATTTAGTTTGGTGCTACAGAAAGAGTCTAGGAAACATAAAACATTGTATACTTTTTCAAACTTAATAAAGAGCCACTATTTGACGTTTTGAACTTGTTGCTCTTTTTCACTTTTCTGTCTGAAAAAGCTGTTCTAAAGACGAGCCAAAACTACATCTAGAATAGAGCCGGAACTAATTATATGGACTTTATTACAATAATATACTGTATTATTATGTTGACATTTGATCTTATCTAATGTGGTTTGAAAGTTCTGTACCCCAGCTCTAAGAATGAGAGGCAAAAACTATCAAATGTAGTTATTGGATGTGAATATGTGTGTCTGCATTAGGAGGATGTTTCAGAGCAGGATGTCGACCTCGCTGAACATCTCCGAGGTGCCTCCGAAGGTCACATACTGCTATAGTGCAAACTGCAAAGTAAGTCTCAGCAGCAGGTCACTGGTTTGTCACAACATTTAGAAAAGTCATACTCTTATTTTGTTTTTAGTTGCTCAATGGGATGACACTCACAGGCCTGGACCACTTTGTGAAGGAACAAGAGCAGAACATTTGCAGTATATCTGAGAAAGAATCCAGGTTGCGTAGTGAGCAGTGTGATAAAAACATTTTGACTTGTGGAGAAAACAGCACAGGTTCGTTCAGCTTCAAAATGTGTGTCAATGTAGTATCATGAAGCTATCACTAGTGGGCAGCAAATATCTGGTTTTTGTCCACTTCAGATACAGCTGTGGCAGATGTGGCCTTAAACATCTTGTGTCTGTTGATGAAGGACCAGTGGAGCTGGTTGTGCACTGAGAACATCCAGAAGGTTATCCGACTGCTCTTTGGCACGTTCATAGAGAGGTACGGGGGCCAATGGTGCGGGAGACTCCTCCCACAGGTTGCAAGGCTTTGTCCAGAAACATATTGTTTCAACAAAAGTTATGGTTTGTGGGAGCCTACAGTTACATGGGATTTTTTGAACTACTTTCCCATAACACAGTTTCCAAAACATGTCCACGACCTCCCAGTTGGGTCACTGGTGGTGGTCCATGGGAATATTTGGAAATAAACCTCTGTTAAAGCTGACATAGCTGACTTTTTCCATAAATACAACATATTTGAACAATTGGACCAAAACATGCGGTCTGTATCTTGTTTAAAAAATATTTTAGGGCGCTCCTTTCTAGGGTTTTTTCTGTAAAAGTTAATCTAAAGATGTGACAGAGGCAAAAATACATACATGTGAAATCTAAGGATAGAACCAAGCTGCTTTGAGATCCAGGAACCAGTGAACTTGTACATAGTCCCCTGTGACCCCAGCTGTCCTGGGACCACAGATTGGAAACAGCCTTTGGCTACAATCTGGTGTCTGGTCAGGAACATGCTCTGTCCCAATCAATCAAACAAAAATATATGCATTTTATTACATAGTTCCATTGTTGTGGATTGAAAGTTAGGTCCTAAGGCTCTAAGTATCTGATCTTGGTGACTGTCTTCAGGTGGCTGGATGTGGGGGTGGCTCACCTGACGAGCGCCCCCTGCTGGGTGATTTACCTGCAGGTGCTGCAGGAAGCAGTGTGGCCTGGTGGGACGTTGCCCGCACAGCCTCGACCTGAGCGCAGCGCTGCTCAGAGAGAGGAGACCAAGGAGAGATGCCTGGAGTGTCTGATGCAGCTCATCCCACGTATGAGACTTATGTGTTTCTATATCCATTCCAAATGTACAACCTCCACCTTATCGCACACATGACAGCTTTTTCTTCTCATTTTAATTTTATTATAATCACTTTTGCAAACATGATGTTTTCACTAAGAAGAACAAGGAAAATACAGGAAGTAAAACCATGTTCTTTGGGGACATCTCATGTTACTTTCTCAAGTTACGTTAAATGATCCTCTGCTTAGATTTTAGAATAGTCTTATTTTCACATTAAAATTTACAGTCACCATTGTTCCACAGTTAGAGAAGAGCAGAGACGATACAAACAAATCTAGGTTTAAACAACTATCTTGGTAACCAGTAATGTACTGTTCATACTATTCTATTCCTTTTCATAATGAAGAATCAGTTATGAATACTCAGGTGCAAGATCTAATTGTGTTGTCATCTAGTTATTTACTTGTCGTCAAGTAAATAACCCATTTTTGAAATATGAGGAGTAGAATGCGCAAATATTTGAGTTTAAAAGTAAGGTTGAGAAGTTATAATTATAAATAGTTTAATATACAAAGAAAAGTAAAGTAAAAATACAAAATGACTTACCACCACTGATTTATTTTTTCACTGAGCAATGAACCAATCACTACTTGCATCCATCCAGAAACATATCGAGACCCATTTCAAATTTATTGGAAATGATGTGTCCAGGAAATAATGTGTGTTTTGTGCCCGGTGGGATTTTGGGGGATTCTTCGTATGATTCAAAGGGGGGCCCAGACCGCAGAGAAGCCGAGAGTCCAGTGACGCCTGTGCATCCCTCGCTCCAAACATCTCCGTTACTGTTGTTTTCACCCACATTATTCCTACTCCACAGAGCTGGTGACGGACATGCTTGGCACCGAAAAGTTTCGTCTGAGTTTGGAAACAGTGCTGGAGTCTTTACAGGACTATCAGATAAACAAGTGAGTCAACAAATGAACCACATAACTTTAGCATCACTACAAAAAAGGATCAAATGTGAGGTGCTGGGATCAAGTGTTTGTTTTTTATCTTAAAGGTACTCTGTGTCATTTTTTACAGTTGCTCCAAATGAATTTTTTTTAACCAATAACAAATGTGACTTTTTTAAGAATATTTACCTCCATCATGTTTTTGAATTGTTGTCATAGGCTTAGAATTTTATTTATACATGCCCGTGAGAGCTGGAGGACTCTCTGTGTCAATGCTCCATCTTGAAATACAGTGGTTGATCAGGGACAAAAAGGAGTTTGACTGGGAGTTGGGGACCACTGTCAAAGACGACATATTGCGAAGCTACCGTATCACTGTATGTAACAATATATGATCTCAATGCTAGATGAGAGTAAAAACTACACAGTGTACCTTTAATTTGAGCACATTCTTAATACAACATTTGCCAATAGGACAAGAAATATAGTCTTATTTCTTGTATTTTTTTAAACAAGATCATTTTGCTTGAAAATGTGCTCAAATGAAGATACATTTTGCCAATTTTGAGCATCTTTTCTCTTATTTTGCATCACTTTTTGCAGGGATTAACCTATTACAGCCACCACGAGTACCATGTGTCACGCTCAGTACAATACTCCCGCTGCTGCTGGCCAGTGCTCATGAGAAATCGAATTACGCTTCCCCCTCTCCCAGTCTGCATGTCTGTTGGGAGGCCTGTTCCCACTGACCGTCACAAAACATTTCCAAACATTTATCACACAGTCACTTCGAGCTCTGCCAAAGAGTCGTGGAAAAACAGCACATTCATGCATTCAGCACCTGTTTCTGGTAACTTAGCTGTTAACTCTCATCATTGAACAAACATTGAGCAAAATTTGGTCCGAAAGGTCTCGAAAGAAAATGGATATCGGCGTACAAAAGACACAGGGAAGATAAACACGAAGAAGTTAGTGTTAGTTCAGAGATAATCACGATCTGCTGAATAACTGAGTGTCAGTTTCAGGAGGAGATTATGTTTTAATAATCTGTTCTAAAATCTGTAAACTAATCAGGCTCAGATGTATCTAGAATTAGTGAAAGTTGACAAATAGACAGGGTCAGCATGCAAACCACACACATACAGCTACATAAAGGGTCAGAATAGGAGTTTTTGGAGTCATTTAGCCAACTTCAGCTCCCCCAGTATAATAATCATAATATAACATTGTACTTACATAGCGCTGTTTTGGACACTCAGAGACGCTTATAGTCGTATGATACCTTGTTGTAAAGCTCTGAACCTCTGGAATTGAATATATCAATCCATCAAGTTTATTTATAAAGCACAATTCATGCAGTGCAACCCAAAGTGCTTTACACAGACTTAAAATCATACACATAAGGTAAAACAATAATGAAAAAAGAAAGAAAACATTTCAGACTGAATGTCAGAATTAAAACTGTATGAAAAACCCAGTATCCATCCATCCATCCATTTTCTTACGCTTCATCCGTTGCCGGGTCGCGGGGCCAGCGAAAACCTCAATATATAAAACTAATATAAAACTCAAATGCACAGCTAAAAGGAACGGTTTTAGCTTAGACTTAAAAATTTGTAGTGATATAATGATTTGTTTTTTAATGTGTCAAAAAAAAAATCCATGTATGGCACTAATGGAGCAGTGGTGTGAGTCAATATGGACACATCATTCCTCATTTTAAATCCCAGAACAGTCAAATGAATCCAAATCCAGTAAGTGGCCCTCCTAATTATATGATATAGAATCTGTTATGTAGGTGGCTATATTTACGGTAGCTCAGGAACACAACGCACACACGGCTGTTCATTTCAATGGTTTACTTCAGAACACTTCT
>JAPMNZ010839358.1:0-19840 GCA_029875035.1 Pomatoschistus microps | reverse complement strand
TCTGAAATAGAACTCCTATGGCTCGATCCCAGACCAATGTGGCTCAGCCAAACATGGCGGAACTACATTGGTCTGGCAGAGCCAGGCTACGAAAACATGTGCTGCCAAAGAAAACAACATATCAGAGGCAGAGCTGACGTGGTGGACGTGGACTTGTTTGAATAGATAAGTCTAGTTTGTCACTCACCATCTTTGTCTTTGGCCTTGGAGTCTGCAGAAGGAGCAGCCACTGGCCCCAAGTCCTTGGATTTAGAGTCTCTCTTCCTGAGGGTGGGGGGGCCTGTTGGGGTCAGAGATGGTTTCTGGATGGGTGGAGGTTTGGTGGCTGCAGATTGAGGTGACGGAGGGCGCTGCTTCAGTGAACCAGGTGAAGGTGGTCGAGCTTTTGAATTTTGCCTAAGATAAATAAAAGAAGATATCTCAATAATTTCATTGTAATATTCAAGTCCTCAAATCTTGAAGACTTGTTTACTGACTTGGCTGCAGCTGGGGAGGGGGTCCTCATGGGAGCTGCACTGGGGGCAGGGGATGGCGAGCGATGCCGCGTGGAAGCAGATGGGGAGGCTGGACGCTGTGCTCCTGTTGCTCTGCTCTTCTGTAATTGACAAAGTTAAACATTAAATTGAACAGCATTTACAATGAATACAGGAAATGTACACACCCCTCTCCTAAATTGTCTAAGATTTTAATTAATTTATAAATATGTCACTCAGACACAGAACCAATATAAATTGTCTATTGAAAACATAAATGAATAAAAGGTCACTTCTGTAAAGTTTGTTATTGATAATGTCTCTACAAACTACTAAAAGTAAATGCACAATGCAAAGGTGAAATTGATCTTCAACTCTTGGCCCTTGGGTCAGGGTTGGGTCTGATTTACATGTTGAGCGTCTGTAATCAGGCCACTGTGAAGCTTTGTCTCAGGCTCATCACAATGAGAGCCTTCTCTGCTGCTCTGAAGAACTGGAGCCAGGCACCACAGGCAACACAGTCACAACCCAGTGAGGGCTGTGGTGTTGTCAGGAGTCCACAACTCTTTAAACTCATGATTCAAATAAATGAACGCTTTAACAAGCTTTCTTAAAGACAGACATGCATTACATCTTTGGCACAAGTCTTAAACCGAGAATTTTAAATGGAACAAGAATAAGCAGAAGAATCTTGTTTGTCTCACCAATGGCCTAATGATGGAGGTGCGCAAAATGCTTTCATGAAAACAATACAATGATATTATTTAAATTACATTACATCACCAAAACAATTGTTCTAAAGCAAGTGCAATAGTATCATCATTATTATAACCAGTGAAGGACTAGAGAGGGAGGGACAATTCTGTCATTTTGTCCATCAGAATGTATGGAGTCGGACCCAGTAATCTGTAAAAGACCTGATGCGCAAAAATATTAAGTAGAATATTTATTCTACCCTCAACATCTGAAAATAAACATTAACTCATAAAAACATTGTATCACATCTTCAACAATAAGTTATAGAAACTAAAAGAATGGCAGGCATCGCTGGCGATCATAAAAGAAACAACAATAAGCCGTTAATCAGATGTGTGCTTGCTCACTGATGCGCATGGCTGTATATTATTAATGGGTTGTCTTTTATTTTTAAATATTTGCATCACATTTAAAGGTGCATTAACATCAGTCCAAATATAGCCGTTTGTGTTATGGATAAAGAAAATAAATACCATTGAAGGGTCCAGGGCTCCATCCGCAGACACGGAGGTACTCATGCCACTCTTCTGGCGGTCACTGCTGCGGCTCCGCAGCGGGCCGCGTGCAGGCTGCAGCGGGCTCGCGGAGGCTGAGCGAGGACACAGGTGACACTCTGGTAAAGGACATGTCATCACACGACCAGGACGGCAGCAAAGCAGAGAGCCGGGGAAAGGGGAGAGCCAAGGACAAGCCACAGGCAGATCAAGGTTTGCAGGATAATGGAAAGTGGCAGGAAAGGTAATTTGTTGGGGATAAGAGCACAAAAGACAGCTATGGTTAGAGCTTCATAAGCAGGCAGCAGAATAAAACGGCTTTAATTGAGTTGAAGATTATGAGGCATAAAATAACTATCCACAAACACAAATCCAAAAGCTTCAGGCACATGAACAACACCAAGCAAACTTGAACGAAAACACGGATTAGACACACAAATGATGAATTACCTCCAAGTCATAAAAGTTGTATTATATATTTACCAATGTTAAGTAAAGCTCCATTTTCTAGTTTCTCTTCTCAAGTTAACAGCATCATGTTTCAAGGTAACGGAATAAAACGATAGGCTCCTGAAGTCTGTTGTAAGCAGTAAGACGTTGTCTCCAGGCTAAAAGCTTGTCGTCACATTGAGAGATTAGCTCTGATAATCCTTGACCTGCAAAACTATCCCGACCATTCCTTGGGACAAGAAGGAACATTTTGACTCTTTTCAGAAAAACAGCTGTCAATCATATTTCAGTGGTCCCATAGAGTGACATCATACTATCCTCACAAACATATTTTTATTGTGACAAAAACCGAGAATATAATGGATTTTTTAAATAAAAAAATAATTAAAAAGTCAACCTGACGTTTGCAAGAAACAATTGTAAAAGTGTGTCAGTGTCTATGGAATCTTTCTAATACTGATGTAACAGAGTCACAGGTAAGAAGCTTACACAAATCTTCCAGCAGTCCCAGGTACTACGAGCACAACTCTACTCAGAATAAACAGTTGGGTCCAGTCACAGATGCATGTGAGCTAAAGAATGATGCGTCTAAACCGAGTGACCGTGCTGCCTCACATGACACCAGTTTAGAGCAAATGACTAGCATGTGTACCACGCAGACACAACATTGTGCAGTAAGCACTAGGGTCTGTAGCGGAGCATTACAATGAATACAAAAGAGCCTTCTTAAAATGTTCTCAAAAGTAAAAGTCTGCATTATCCTTCCTCCTCTAAAGTCTAAGTGGATGTTACCTGGAGAATCTGCTCCTTCAGCGGACAGGGCAGCAGCACTCTTGCTCCTAGCTAGTGAGGCCTGGGTGGGTGTGAGCAGGCGACTAAGAAGCCCTTCATCCACAGGGCTGGCCGGTGGCCTGCGAGCTACACGGCCCAAGAATAACCCCCCAAAAGAGAAAAAAGACCCATAGAAGAAAGAATGGGGAATAGGAAGAGAAAACAAGGGAAACACAGTGTGTTAACTTTAAAAAAGGACACCATGTGATTTAACAGATTCAGATTCAGCATCAAGAAGTCAAATAGTCTTACATGGGTCTACATAGACACATCTATTGTAACTAATAAGACTGTAGCTGAAGGACCCCATGGAAGAGTATTTATTTTCATATTAAAAGCAGTGGTATAGAGCTGAATTAGATCAGATCAAATCAATGGCTCCTTTAAGTTGTGAGATTGTATCGACTGGAAAGAAATATTTGTGAACATCAAGACAAAACACCGTATGACAGGGATGAAGCAGACCGAAGATGTTGACTAGATAACAGAGTTTGGAGCTATCACACATAACTAATTCACTTAGCAAATTACCTAAAAGTCAATGAACACTTGCTATTGTGAAAAGTTTGTCAAGGAACGTTAAACAAGTGTTTCCTAAGATACACAGATAAAGCTTCCTATGCTGCATGTGATACTAAAGTGTGGCTCTCTTTGTGGAATGAAGACATTTGCTGCAAAAAGACATTTTGACAAACAATACAGTTAACATTGGAGTTAATGACAGATGGCGCCATTAGTTCTGAAAGAGGGAATGTTAAATAGTAGTGATCAGAGATGCATCGATACTGGTATCAGACACCAAGCAACAATCTAGATCAGTGGTTCCCAAAGCGGAGGTCCCAATAAGTCTGCTTATTTTGGGGGTCCCCGTCTGAAGGTTTGGGAACCCTTGACCTAGATTTTCTGTGCATGATTGCAACAATGATTTCATTTTAATACACACAAAAGTATGCAATATGATTATTGATTATCATTTTCTTTCAATAGTGATCATTGATCAGATATCAGGAGAGAAAAAGCGGGATCAGTGCATCTCTATTTGTGACACAAATAAAAGAGGTCAGTTAGATCGAGCAATGACATCAGACGGTCTGCAAAGAAACATTAACAAGCATCTTGTGACAAAAACGGTTAGACACAATGCAACACGGGATTAGAGTTACAAAACAAAGCACATCAAGTTGCATAATCATCCTGAAAAGTGACCAGAGGAAAGATGAAAATCCAGAAGAGTATAGCGGCTGTTTAAGTCGGAACACGTTAACCCCACCAAGCTCGTGTGCACCCAGTGACATCACGCATGCTCGTCTCAAATGCAGAGAATGCAAATAGAATGTTGATTGTTCATGCCAGCCACCTTGATCATCCGTTGTTCCCTTATCAGCTTTGGCGGGGCTTTGTAGTCTGCCCACACTTACTCGAGTAAGGGACGAGCTTCTCATCTTCATGGAACGGCCTACACACATAAGACTGTTATGGCTAAAAAAGCCAAACTGGGTGAGAAATAGAGCTTTCATAACAACCCACGCCGCTATGTAGATAAGTATTCAAGGTGAATTACATATTTGAGTAAACTCAAAATTAGAGTCAGCACTATTTTGGCAATAGTTAATTTGTAAGCTATAACAAAAAGACTGAATGTTGGTTGTAACTGGTTAGTGACATAAGTTGCTTTTGCACCTTTCTGCTCGACCTGAGGTTTTTTGACGTCCTCCTTGGTGACCTGTGCAGCATTACGGTTGCTAGACAACCGGTTACAAGATGAACTTCTGCCTTTAAAACCTGGGACACAATGATCAAAACACCCAGCCATCAATTTAGCACACAAAATAACAAATTACAGAAAGTATTACAATTGAAAAGCTGACAAATTATTTCAGAAAGGATTGGTCGCATCAATAACTCAATGAGAAGCTTCAGTTTTATGAAATGCCAAAAATAAAAAGAAAATTGTTGTATCGTTAAAAAAGTGTGGTTAGAGGGAGAGACAGGGAGAGACAGGGAGAGGACGAGGACTTACTCTTATCAGGGGATTTGCCGAGGGCGGAGGAGGAGGAGGAGAGGCGTTTACTGATGCCAGCCTCGGACGGCTGCTTCAGGTTGGTGGTGGATGTGGAACGCTTGTCCACTGTGAGGGAGGAGGAGACAAACAAGGGAGGGTGGGTTTATACTGGAGGCTGGTGGGACTACGAGGCAAAAGGGTGACTAGACAATAGGAATACAGTGGAAGGACCAACACAAACCCCCAAAGAAATTGCTGTGCATCCAACAAGGCTTAGATAAAAAAAACAACTAATGAAGAAGATATATTGTGCTTGTTTTGGTATCTTTGACAAGTCCATACACAAACAGTTTTCAAATTTTCACAATTTTAACATTTATCCACAACACTGCTGAATCGTCCTTGTACCAATGTAATAAACAGTGACCGTGGAAATCTGTGAATTCTCAAATCTTGGCATTTTGTCCAGCAGCAAGCAGGCCTAATCCTAAGTAATCTTACCTTACCCCTAACCTTTACCAAATGAACCTAAACGTTAACCTGATTGTGATGCCTGAACATTAAACTCAAATTTTAAAAATGGTAACAAAAAAAACCTGCATGTGACAAAACACTGGCTTTTAATAAGATCAATCCATAAATACACTATGGTTCGAAGCACTTAGTTCATTTGCACAATATATCCACTTTAAGACCTGTTATTTAGAGTTAGTAAAGATAATCGATATGTCATGATGCCTGGTAAAATGCCAACAACCAAATCTTCACATCAAAACCAACAGTATCGGCGTGTGCATGTTCAAGTCTGCCCAGGCCAAAGCTCATGCTGCAGAAAAAACATTGTTAGTGAAAGGAGCTGGTGAGGGTTGGGATTCAGAGAGGAAACCGATCAAGTGCCCGTGCCAGTACAAACATCAACAAAACAAAACCTTGTCGACTCCGCAGAGGCTTCTCTGGAGAGGCAGGGGAGACTACTATAGTTACTGGAGACGAGGGGCGGGCATCGGCCTCTCCTGTGGGGAAACAAATCTCTCAGGGAGGGGCACTACAACACAGGGAAGCCTTGAGGAAGAGTGATGATATTATATCAAGACATATAGATTTGGGATGCACCAGTATGATGCTAGCATTGGATATCGGTGCCGATATAATTGGACGGGTTTTAAGGTTTACATCAAAAGAAATACAACATCATCAGACTGTTTGCTGGCTGATATTAGCCAAGAATGTTTTACTGTAGGATTAACTTTTATTCAGATATCCTTCCTTACACAGGATCTAATTTATTATTGTGTTTGAAACTAAGATTAGCTAACTTACAATGCCAGTTTATTCACTGGTGTGTTCATATTGGGAATCTATCAGCAATATTGTAACCAAAGTATCAGACTTTAAAAAGCTGGATCGGTGCATCCCTAGCATTGATAACAAAGTATATCCACTGACCATTTTTTCTTTAAATGCGTTTTCTCAAATAGTCAAATCAGCTTGCATTAGTTTTCTATCATTTGATAGCACACCATTACAAACGATGCTGATAGAAACGGTGAAAGTTGAAGCAGATTGTTATCGAGATGAACTGAACTAACAAGAATCATGCATTCTACCTTAGCTCATTTCTATGAACACACATAATTCATGTGGAAAACATCCAAGGTTTACAAAAAAAAATAACCACAGACCATTTGACACCTAAAAACAAATTCTACGCAACCTATTAAAGCCAGCCAATAATGTACAATTTCAAACCTGAATTAACAATTGCTTTAAAAGTCTAGGATTACACCGCATTTCCCATGTATTTCAGTAAATTCTGATTTGTGTTGCAAAAGCAGCTATGTGTGTTATATAAATATCAATTGAAGTCATGTCTGTGTTCAAAATGCGTCATGAACAGGTTTTTGGGACCAAGTTTGTTACAAATCAAAAGATAGATAAGAGGTGGTTGTTGTGTCATTAAAAGGTGATTTTATTTAAAGCTAGTATTGCAGCACCAGATGGTATATCGTGAATAAGAAGATGGCCCAATGTGTGTCGTCCAAGCACTCGCCTGTTCGCCCCTCTGAGTCCAGCCCTCCCCAAGACCACCTCTTCTGCCTCTGATCCACCCTCTGGCTCCGGTCCATGGTCTTCTGCATCACAGCTTTATAGTGTTCCTGGGAATCACAGACATTTTATTTGTTCAACAGCATGAAAACTACATAAAATATGAACAATTTAGTCCAAGTGAGTACCTTTTCCTCTTCCTGTTTCTGCTTACGCTTCTCCTCTGCAGCCAGTCGCTTCTGCTCTTCTTTCTTCCGTTGTTCTTCCACTTTTTTCTGTCGCTCTTCCATTTGACGTTCCACTTGTATCTTGGACTTTCGTTCCCTCTCCATAATCTGGGATTCTCGTTGCGCTTTCGGGAGACAAAAAGGGCATGTGTCAAAGCCTTGTTCAAAACGACTAAGAGTGCACTTCAGATTAAGTCTATTGTTTGCCAAATCGTGGTCCAGGACAAATCCAGAACAAAAAGAAATATATAATCTATGGAAACAGTAGTAAGTATCTGTCACAGGTTTAGGAGCAAAAACTTTGTAGGCGTTTTCACAGTTTTCACAATCGTTTTAAGCTTTCATCTCCCAAGATCATCAGACAGAACATTGAAAAGAGGACCACTTTCTCAGCCAATCAGCTGGTTACTGACACGGATAAAAGATAAAAGGGTTTTAATAAAGATGAAGATGACATATTATGGTCTGATCTTTTCACAGAATGTTATTTCACACTACTTTTTCTGTCGGGACAAACAAAAGTGAATACATTTTTAAACAAAAAAACGGATTGGATTTTCTTACCTTGATGTTTTTCTGCTTCCTCTCTTCTCTCTCTTGCTACTCTTAGTTTGTCATCGATTCTTAAAGAGGCACCGTCAATAACTGAGAAGAGAGACGTGTTAATAGAAGCAGCGTGTGTTGTGCATGTGATGCATAATGAGCTTTGTCACCCGTTATAGAAATACAACGATGACTAAGGGCTGTAGTAAAGAGCGCTCAGTGTGTGTGAGCAGACAGCAGCAGAGTGCATTTACCTGGTTTGGAGCCTTTAGCAGCAGTGTTTGCTCCAGGCACAGGACTGGTCCCAGCGAGGCTTCTCCGCTCTTCAGCCTGCGCCTGTGCAGTGGCAGCTGGAAACAAAGAATGGACACCTTTATAGGGCAGTTGGGTTTGGTCGCTTTGACGATTCATTGGTTGACCTATTTTTTTAAATACAAATTCTAAATTCACAAGAGAAAACATACACGTTACAGCTCATATCCCAGGATAGAATAGAGCTACACGACTGAAATTTGGCAAATAATCATTAAAAGGCATGGCCCTATCACTGAAACAAATGTCCATCAAATCAGAGCAGGTGGAGCTGGTCCATTTGACATGGACTGATCCTCTGAGGACGTCCCATGATACATGTCTCTGCACTGCACAGAAACATGGCCATGGACACTATAGTACTTTCGTTTGAAGCAGGGCTGTAATTTGCAACTAATCATGTTTTTTATTCAAATATTTTAGTCATTGACATTAGGGTGTCCTCAGATGGCTTCACTTCAGCTTTATCTAGGTCGAACAGGTTTTTTGAGCAATCTATTAATTATACCCTTTTTTTAATTGAGTCTTCTTAAAAATTTGACTTTCAACAAATCTTGAACTGCATATTAAATAGAGGTTTAGGTTACATATTCCTTTAGATTTTCTCAGAGATGTTATTTGAAAACTAAATAATAGTATAATATCAATGACAGAAATAAACAAAAAGGGAAAATATGCAAGAAAAATGTGTCCAGGATTCGAGAGCTTATGTATCAATACTGCTTTGGCGCCTAAAGGGTTAAAACAAATAAGGTTCTGTGTGCGAGTTTCTGTGTAAAGTAACACAGCGGCATTTCACAGAACACCAAGCTGCTCTTGCAAACAACACTCCACTGTAGTTTTAAGTAAGTAATGAAATCAAACAAATAATCAAGGCAAGTGAGTAATTCACTGGTAAACTACATCGAGACACAACTGTCTTAATAATCAAGATTAAGTGAGATTTTACAAGTGCTGGATTCTAAATACAAAGCAGTTAACATTTATTCAATTAGATTATGTTAGTTATTGACTTATTAGTTGTAATTGTTATGAGGGAACAACCATTTTACTGGTTTGACAGCTAATTCTGAAGTATCGCAAGATATCGTTATCACCTTAGATTTCACCAAAATCTGTGGGTTTTTTAATTAGAAGTTTCCCGGGATTGGTTAACTTTGTGTTTGCATCTGTGGCTAACATTAACGGAGGCAGGGTCAGTTCAGTGGTCACATTCCATCTAGATGACATGATCTTTCATGGGGGGCAAGAAAGAATTGCCCAATAAATCTGTAATCAGCAGAGCAGAATCCAAAATAGTTGGTTGTTAACGGATACAGCCCTGGATCAGAACTGTCGGATTTGAAAGTACAGAACAATCCATGTATTGAGCCATGTGCACACCCTGCTCACAGTGCAGCCTGCAGCTGGCAGCACACTGCCCTCCGTCACAAGCTCAATGAAAAAGAGGCTGTGAAACACCTTTGAGATCAGCCTTTGTGAGCTTCCAGGAACATGGCTGATCTGAACCACTCTTTGGGCAGCAGATAAACATTTGAGTTTTAACCTTGAGAGACAAAGATTTATTTCAGCGACAAATAGAAACAACCTGTTCTTCATTCGTCAGGTCTGTTTGTTTGATTTTTGTCTAATGGGTAATTTCTTGTGACACCAATAAGAGAATGTACCAAACCAAACCTTTAGGGCAGGACAGAATACAACCAAAACTCCATTTAGTAAAAGCTATAGGAAGGAACAAAGAGGATGTGATGCAGCATTATGTGGACCAGTGTCAGCCGAATCTCTTTCCCGTTTTCCACTGTGTCAGACATTTCTGATTATTAATCTGTCTCAAGCTCTCAATAATACAAGAATCATTACACAACAGTAGATCAGATCAGATGGGATTTTAGCAAAACACCGCAGAACAACTTATAACCACTATGAATGTAACGATTAATCAGGACAACAAAAATGAAACTAATCTTGACTACTTGGACTATACAACGTCTAAAATGCATGCAAACTTTTACAACAAAAAGCAGCAGCATTCGTTTCTCCTCTAATAAATAAAGTTGTAGTCTCATTGTAAACAGTGATCTGTTGTGAAGAATATATTGTTAATAACTATAATAAAACAATAAGCCAACATAGTATTCATCTTGACGTTCTGGCGTCAATCATCACTAACAATAATTATACAATTTACTGAAGAAAAACAGTATGAATTGTACTAAGAGTGATCATTTCTAATGAATCCAAATAATGAGTGATAACAGACAGTAATTTAGGAGTAAAAACATGAAACAGTAAAGACCATTAAGTGCTGCGACCTCAGACAAACGAGAAGAGCCGATCATGTAACTGCACTGCCCTTGAAAACCTTTGTCTCACATTACATTCTCGTCTCATCCATTATTGATCACAGACTACTGCTCAGTGATGCACGGTGAAACTAGAAATATCGTCAATGTAAACACTTCTTAATAAACATAATATTAATCAACAAATATGAAAAACTGACCGGTGAGTAATGTGACAACAGAATGAGTCAATTAATAAACAATGGATGTTTAGAAACTCATCAATATCATAATTCTATTATGACAAACTAAGTATTGCGAGTAAGTAAGCATTGCATATCTATAGTCATAAAACCCAAATCACTCAATCCATTACAATCCATTATTCATTCACTGCAGCCACTAAAGCAGCAGAGGCCTGTAAGGTGATCAATAGTGACCAATACTCAGTTTTCTTGCGAGTGACTATCAAGTTTAAGATATCGGAGGAAGCTGTATTTTTCTGTATTTTAAGTCTAGATACAATATTTTGTTGGATGAGGTATTGGTAAAGCCGATATCCTTACTAGGCCCTGCAATGGATGTACTAAGAGTTCACTACGGGTGGGAATCAGCAGAAATGTGACGTTTTGATAGTGTTGCAATATTTGGGCCACAATTAAATAATGTGATTCTTAACATACTGCAATACAGCAAGTATTGATTCTGCAATATATTAGAATTAAATATTCATGTCCCGCATATCATCCAAAGGCATTGCAAAAAATGAGTAAAATAAGACTGCTCAACTCAAATGTATCACATTTATTAAGGTCTGCACATTAACTGAAGTGTAAAAACTTAGGAGGGTTGTGCAAAAACGTTGAACATTCAGGACAAGACATTATTGTCTGGATAGGCGACCTCTCACATGAATGGTGAGATCCAGCACATAACTTAAACCATTTAAATACAATACCTTGAGATGGGCACACTCAAAGATGAATGCACACTGTCATGTTGCCAAGTCAAATTCCTATGTGTTTTGCACAATGGTAAATAAAGTAATCTGAATCTGAATCTGGGCTCTCAAGCTAGTTGCATTTCCACAGTACTTAATTTTCATGTGACATTCCTTGCAGATGGCATACTGCATGTCAAGGTCTTCACCATTTGCTTATTGATGAAAACCAAATCAAGCCATATTTAGATTTAAGAGGACGGAGCGTCGGGTAGAACTCGTTATGATGCAGCCATTTTAATTTGAACTCCATTATCTGAATAAGTCAGGAGTTAGTGAAAAGGTAACAACAGCCCTGACAGACTGATGTAGTTGGCTGAATAGATTATGACCACAGGGTTTCCACACACACTGTAGGCGGCAGGTGCAGTGGTCACAGATAAATGCAAAGAGCCCTCCGACATCACTCCATCACTATGGAGATCCACGGCACACACAAACGCAGGACTGCTAAATGCTAATAGACTTTAATGAGATGTTTAGCAGCAGAAAGAAACATGTGAAAAACACAGGAAACATCCAAGAATCGTGATGAAGTTTAATAGAACAGAAATTAGGGATCCACCAACACAATAATTAAAGTTTTGTTGGATCAGGGATAGATAGTTATTATACAGTTTTTCCAATGTGGTTTTACTGCAAATGGCAAATAAATGAATCTGAATACTGGTATCAAATCGGCAGATATTATAAGCCAAAGTATTGTTGGTATCTGTAGCTGGAACGGTGCATCCCTCTCAGACATCAATGAAAAAGTTGCGAGTTATTGCACCAGTATTATCTTATCTGCCTCAGTCTGTCCCAGTATCAACAGAAAAGCATGTTCAATCCATCATCCACCACTGACATCTTATCAGCAGCAACAGAAATTTATATTATTATATTTTGTGGATTCTCAAACTAAATATATGACTGAATAGTATAATAGTATATTGTAGTATTCAAGAACAAAAGCACCTTTGCAATAACAAGACCCTTATTCAAAATATATCCTGCAAAAATGGGCTGAACTCAACAGGAAGTTCATTGAACAAGGATGAGTGCTGAAGTTGGCACCTGCTTCTGTCACAGAGCATTATTAGAGTCAACATAAGAAGTACAATAATCTGAAGTCATATTTACTCTTCGAGTCGCTCCTTCCCTGGGTCACATCCATCACAGGCCTCTGTGGGATTACTTGTGCTAACGAGCAGTAAGCCTCTGTCATCTGACGTAAGTTACTGATGACATGACACTTTCTCCTTAATCAAGCAGTGCCAGTGTTGATACGCATTTAAAACATTTGCCTTGTAACATTTATATTAAAAATAGGGCTGTAAGAATTATTTTGATAGTTAATCTGGGGATTATTCTCACCACTTCTAGATACAACACTTGCATCATTAGAATATAAGATATTCATACAGTTCCCATTTCATATTTTTAATGCTTTGAGCCCGATTCCAAACTCCCATCTCTTTACATAATTAACTTTGGAAGTTTGTTTATAGCGCAGGTCTAACTTAAATAATTAAGAATTACTGAAATAATAATTGAAAACATAATTGAAAAAGTAAATTAGTCACCACCGATAATCATTCAGCCCCAACTGAAAGAATAAAAAAACATTTCTACATACTGACTCTAGTCTGAACTTTAAACAAATGATTGTGTTTTGCAATTCAAATGTGGGCATGTGCAGACTAATGGATTTCACTAGAAATAAAGCATGAAGCACTGAGATAAAGGTAAGTAGAATTTCAAGAGGCCTTGTACAGAATTATGGCAGACGCATTTCCTCTTTGGTTAAATTCAGCTGCTCAGAAATATTTGTCATGCTTTTGATTCAAAATCAGTTACAGAAGCTGACCAAGCTATAGCTGCAAACTCATCCACGGTGATGCCTACCACATTATATTGGTGAAACATTCACATACAGATAACCATCGTTTTTTATTATTCTCACCAAAGGATAAGAAGAATCTGTGATTGTCAAAAAAGAGAGAAACACATCCCCATTTGAACAGAGATGTTTTTGTATAACCACAAAAATGGGTGGACTAAAATTCCAGTTTCAACAAGAAGAGGACTGCTGTAAAATATGGACTTTTTCCCACAAAAGAAAACTGAGCTCAAATACAATAACGACAATGGTGCTGTGCAATCAGAGGATTATTGATCTAAATAAAATTATGAATAAATGTGGAGATCAGAATAAGCAGTACATTTTCAAAAAGTCAAATTGGCAAAAGGTAAAGCTGCTCAGTCACTACTGGTCAATTGAATACCTAACCTGCTAGACTTGTCGTGCCAGAATAATGTTCAGCATTATAAAAATCTATACAGGTATAACAGAAAAACAGATAATAATAATAATAAAGTCAGAGTTCGGACCTGTTTATCTGGTGATAAACACTATAAACCTCATCACCAACATCATCTTCATCAGCTCAACTCTTTATGATGATGTTAAATCAATGTAAATGTGACTATAGACATGTCACAATACCACAACAGAGCTGTGTCCGTTCACAGGCCCGTCTCTGCAGCATTATCTAAAATTCAGGTCAGACATTGTTGTGATGTTCCCTCTGTGTGGAATGGAGGGGGTTCTGCCATATGTCGACAAATGACTGGAGCTGCACTGATAAAATCCATTCGTTTTCCACTGTGGGTAACATTTAAGCAATGGCCATCACGTTTGCAAGACAGCCTCCTACAAATGTGTCACAGGAAAAGGTCTATAATCGTTCAATATAATGAGCATGATGAATAATTTAACTAATTTCTTCCTAAAATATTCACGTACAACTGAAATGAATAACATGAAATACACAAGAAAACGAATGGCGTCTCCATTCATTGAACTGCAACTGTGGTGTCAGGTATGCAAATGATAAAAACACAACTATCACAAAGCAGATATTAAGCCCAGTTAGATGGATAACTTTGCATCTTGCGCTTTTATTTTGGTGGCTTGTCATGAAAGTGATGCGTTGTAAGCTAGCATCAAAGCAGCACTCTGTAAACTTTATGTTGACCTGCACTAGATAAACCAACTCTACTTCAAACCATAAAGAGGTGAAATAAACAACAAAGATGAGTGCTACATATAGGGATTTGATTAAATAAAGCGTAGTTTGTTATCAATAGAAACTTTACAAACTCGGTGGGGATGCTACTTGCTAACCTCGTTATGGAGCCGGTTAGCCGCGCATTCAGAGAGCAAGTACTTATCACGTCAACAAGAGAAGATACAAACATTAAGGCCTCGGAATCAAGTATAACCTTACCCATTTGGGCTCGCAAGCCTTTAAGAGTTGGAGCGCCATCCGCCATTTCTGTAAAGTGTTTCCTTTCCTGTTTTTCTAAACCAGGGGCGCGTAAAGCATCGCAGCCGGTTGGACCCGGGTTGGACTCGGACACTGCTGCTGGGACGTGGACGCAAAGAGCGGCATGGACCACAGAGCTCTCACTCTGCTGCGCTTCCGGAAGAGGTCACACTCCTATTCACGTGAGTTGGTGAATGTGCAACAGTTTGTGAACTTCTGTCGCGAAAACTACTTAAATTATATTACTTTCATTTGTGTCCCGGCTCAAGATTTTGAGTAAGAAAAGTCCATTTTAACAAATAGTAGGACGTTTTTCATAAGGTATTCATTTTTAATGGTAGCCAAACAAATATTTGAAGCAGTACTAAATATTGTTTTATTTCGTAACCATATCCTACTCATCTTGCTCCTGCAACACTACGCATTGGCTTCTTTACATGGATTTAATCTAAAAGCTGTGGTCCCTGACTTGCAAAACACACAAACAATAACTAATGCAATCTATCTAATTAATCTTTCTAGCGCTAGTTTTCACATTATTATTTTGGGGCCTCTGTCTTAAACCAGCTTTTTCCAGAAAAGAAAGGACCACCCTCACTCAGCCAATCATCTCAGCTCAAACCGTCAAAGAGTAAATCATGTTCAAGACTACTGTTGTGAATATTGTGGTCTAATTTTTTCACATAAGGTTACTTTCACAAGACCCTTTCTCAGTGTTAGGTAGAAGAAAGATAGATAGATTATTTATTGTCCCCTGAGGGGAATTCATTTCCACAGACATTGTCACATACATAGAGTAGGGAGGGAGGAAGCCACAATGCACACATGAAACAAACAACAAAACACTGAAAGTTACACATACAATACAGGAACAAGGGCAAAATTAAAAGGGCAAAATAAGAGCAGCT
This sequence comes from Pomatoschistus microps, assembly GCA_029875035.1. Lineage (NCBI taxonomy): Eukaryota > Metazoa > Chordata > Actinopteri > Gobiiformes > Gobiidae > Pomatoschistus > Pomatoschistus microps. Next base: position 4,205 of record JAPMNZ010839358.1, on the reverse strand, counting down.
ATAACTGAGGGGACAAAACTTTTGCTGAATCTTGCCCACTTCCATTTTAATGTTCTGTATCTGCATCCTGAGGGCAGCAGAGTAAAGTGGGTGTGGAGGGGACGCGGAGGGGATGGTCAAGTCTGTGCTAACTGTCCAGGCCATGCATGTTACTGCTGTGAGGGTGAGGTGTGAGGTCTGTGGTGGGGAGACTGATGATTTCAGAGGCTAAATACTGTACATTTTGAATACTTTGAAAATGTATTATTTTCCAGAATACTGAATACATGTACTCTGAATCTTTGGGAAAAGTAGTACCTGCTTTCTGAATACTTAGAATACTTTTATTTATGCTTTTAATTAGTACTTTTGTATGTATTTTTAGAGTAAATGAAGGTTTATATACAAAACTTATAAAGGTAAATTTCAAACTATTTAAAACAACAACCTTGATAATAATTCAGTAATTATTTGATCATTTGTTTATTTTTGTAAAACAAGTCAAAGTGCTTCAGCAGCTGCCATTAAACGAGCAGGAAACAACAGAAAATTCATTTTAGGAATACCCATGTTTTCTTTTCTTTAACCTTAAAGTATAATGTGAGAAAGTATGTATTCTCATGATTTTCAGAAAGTAACTGTATTCTGAAGACTTTAAAGTAGTAACTGTAAGGGAATACAGTTAGTCAGAAAGAGTATTCAGAATATCAAAATAATAAGTAATGATGATACATGTATTCTGTTACTCCCCAACACGGGCATGTAATGCCTCCCTGCATCAGTCTCTGCATATGAACTTAAATGTCACACTTTGCAATAGCATCTTGATGCAGAACAGGTTGCAGACTATCAGAAAAGTTATATTGCTTAATTTGAAAATACCTGAATAATTAATTATTATTAAAAGCATGCATTCTGCGCATGGCCTGCATTAAAGTACCTTTACAGTATAAACAGGAACCCGGAAATTTGCACAGAATGGACACTACACTACAAAATACATCCATGAAAAAAACAGGTAATGATTTTTGATTCTCACTGAAGTGGAAAAAACCTGACCCCATTGCTTTAGGTCAGCCATTTGCTCTATGCCACAATATTGATAGAGATATTTCAGAAATTGTGCAGAAATGCAAACTCTGCTAACCACTCTGCTATTTTCACGTAATTTTTTACTGTGGATAATAACACATTCTCACCAGTTTCAGCCAATATTACCCCTTTGTTCTTGTTTCTGGAGTTTACGCTCACACTTTGGACTAAAACCTTTGTTCATTTCTGGGACACAGCACTCGTCACTAAGCATTCAAAATAGTTTCAGCGAAATGAAGCAGACGTGTAGACCCACAATCATCTTCTTCATATCTTGACTTTTTTATGTCTCCCATTTCCCATTCAAGAAAACTCAAAAACAAAAAAGTATGAAATTAATTTTGAAAATAACTTCTCTGAGGAAAATAATCACAATATGGCTTTGTCCTTTCAGGATTCCACTGGAAATAGTGAAGGCTCAATCTTTCAAATGTTTTACAGGCAATTAGGCTCTGGATCTTTTGTCAATCACCTAATGATAATTGCTCAGCTTGCCACCTACTGGAAATGATGCATACTCCCTCTAGTGTTTACTACGAAAAAAACCGCATTACATTGAATAAAAGATATAGATAAAAGTAAAGTGCTTTGTGTGACCTTGGTTTTTGAAACATGCTACAGAAATAAATATTACTTACTTGCTTACACATTAATTAATAAGAAGTGCAGTGCTCATGACTGCCCTCAATTTCAAAGAACACATTAACAAAACACAATGTTTACTGCACAATTTAAACAAAAGAGTCTTACCAGTTTGACAGCTTCAGTGTCTTTTCACTCGGGGAGTCTTTCTGCTGCGTTTTCATGTGAGAGACTAACAACAATTTTCAAGCATCAACTTTTACTGTTACATTGAACACTACAGCCTCTGTTCTGGTCTCTCTCACATGCTTTAGCCAAAGGGCCTTTTTATCTCTATTACATGGTAAACAGGAAATGCACGTAGGTAGATCATTTGAAACTACTTAGATATTGTGAAGGTAGCCCCTCACTGACCCTAAAACAAAAATAGAGGAAGGCTGAAGAGCAAAGAGATCACCAAAATCACAACGTCTGCTATTGGGCACATGTTTCTTGGACATAGATAGGTGGTTATTTTACTTTTAGCTGCAGTACCTTGTTTTAAATGGTGGCAGCTCAAGAGGAGGATTTGTCAGGTTGAAACCAAATAAGAGTAGTTTGTCTTTGCAGCCAGGAGCCAGCGTCCAGGGGAGAAACTCTGGAGCGTGACACAGCAGGAAAGCCTCCTCAAAGACTGATTGTGTTTGCTCTGGTTTGGTGGAGAGACAAAATGTGAAAAGGTAAAAAGGGTTCACACAACTCAACAGCTCCCATCAATAATATATTAATGTCCCACCACAGGAGAGGGCCATTTCCGGGTTGATGGAGGACAACATTATTGATGGGAGCTGTTGAGTTGTATTTTTAAAATGTTGCACGCTATTTTAGATTCAGATGTGCATGTCTCTACATACTTTCAACCCTTCTATCAAAGTTTCCACTAGACATCATTTGTTGTGATAGATGGTGTAAAAGTGGAAGAATTTCAGATTTTTCTTTGCTGGGTCGACTGAAATCTGTGACTTTCAAATGGTATTTTGTGTTAAAGTGAATTTCAAACGGCTGACCATAATGTTCAGTTTGACAAATGTGTCTTCAAAGCTACTCCTCAGGGTTTATTCAAGTGGCTCCCTGAATCACAGATGTATCCTGGGCCATCTTGTCCTCTCCAAGATATTGCCCGGTACAGAACTAGAAATGTTCTGAACTTTAAGTCGTATAGGGATCATAAAAGTTTTTTTTTAAACTTCAGTTATTGACAGCAATAAGACAGAACATCTCATTGTATGCAACAAATCCATACTTTGCTTAAAATCAAGAATTTCTCCACCTCGATTAATGGCTCCTCCGACCCCCCCCTGTGGTCTGTAGTACCCATCTTCCCTTCAGCTCCTCGTCACCATGGAGAGAAGAGAACTCAGCCTCTCTCCGGCATCATTTCATTTAGGCCTCCTGAAAGAAAAAAATTACTGGAAAGTCACCATGAGTACATCGCACTTTTCAAAAAGTCTATGGAACACGAGTCAGCTACAAATCAGGTTTGTGGAGATGCAAGACAATCAGGAAGAGGTTTAAGTTTTCCAGAGTTTTAAGTCAAGTTTACTATTGAGCATATTAATCTATAATTACAGCACTATGGAACCTACTATACAGCACATATACAAGTAGTATTTATGCTTAATATACTAACACTATACAAACCAATTATGAATAAAATAAACGTGTTTACTACATGTTCTTGTATCTATTCAACCACCAGGTGGAACTGTAGACACGTCTCCACAGATGAGGCTTGATATTTGGATCGCTTCCTCAATCAAGGGCCTAACCCGAGCTGAAGGGCACACAAACAAATTTTATTGGGTCGGTACCTACTGTAAAAGTATATGTATATTTATTGAGTGTTTAGGGGGGACACTTTGCTTGTTGCTAAGTTCAATGAGTTGGCCAAAATATACTTTTGTGAATCTTTATGACAACTACTTTCTTTTTGCAGGTTGAACCATTCACAGCAGTCTCCCAGAAGCAGAATCATTTGAACAGAGAAGAACAGTCTCATCTCTAGAACAGCGCAGGTGTGAACTCAAAGACGGTGCACTGTATAAACTGTCCTTGGCAAACAGTCTCAAATGGCTTCTGCCTTATGAAGCAAACATCCTGCTGCACTCGTCACCCAACAGCACGCGCCTAAACTAATTACTGTTGTTGAACTTTTGATAACATGGGGACATAAGTAATATGAAGGGGAACATCATATGTCTGTGTTTACTGCACTGCACTTTCAGGTGAAGTCATCATGCTCAAAAAGACCTGGAGCCTAAAGGTTAAACCAGGGGCCAGACCTTTTTCATGCACTTACTATTTAATTTCTCACTCACAAGTTAAACTCACTCACTAATAATACAGTGAAAGCTACTTCAGTAGAAATAGGTTTTTGCTACATATTGATGTCCAGGGATTTCTTTGTGTTTGTGGAAAGTATAGTATATTATTACACGGCTCCTCACAGCAGCAGTAGAATGCTCCATTGATTTGAATGTAATTTCAAAACGTTCTACCGGTCATTATTTTTT